>VXBW01005696.1:1460224-1513601 GCA_013400375.1 Thinocorus orbignyianus | reverse complement strand
TTTTTTTTTTTTTTTGAATGTTTCAGAGAGAGGGAGAATCGAGCCCTTGAGAAGAGGTTGGGGAAATAAAGAAACAAAAAATAAAGCGTGGAGAACAGGGTGTCGTTTCCGCGCGGAGTTCCGTGTGGGTTGGGAAGTGTTCTCCATTAAAACCCCTTTGCCTGGTTTTAAGAACACTTGTTTGGTTCCTGTGGGGGAATTTCTGGGCGGTAAATCTGGGCGGGCGGTGGGTGAGGGTGGCAAAGGCGCGTGCCCGCTGCGCGGCCTTGCGGCGCTGCCCTCCCCATTGTGTCTGCGCGTGATGCTCGTTCACGTGGGTGAGCGGAAACCAGCGCTGCAGGAATCACCGCCGGCGCTTNCGGGGGTGGGCACATGCAGATGAGGGGGTGCGTACGGAGGGGCTGTGTGCGCCGCCACGGGGCCCGGCGGAGGAGTCGCCGCTCCGGGCCGCCCTGCGAAGCTTGGCGGGGCCGCGGCAGGCGAGAGGTGCCCGGGCGAAGGCAGGCTGGCTCCTGGGGCAGGGGCTGCGGGGCCCGCTCGCTTAAGAGTCAGCGACCTGCTGTGTCTTTCGCAATTTTCCCGTTAGTGGCTGTTAGTAAACGGAGCGAAGCTGCTTTGCGATCCCTCTAATAAAACGTTTCTTCTGTGGAAAGTAATGCTGGGCTGTAGCTCGCCGCCTCTGCAAACGGGCTCCTCCGCGCTGCAGACCGTGGCTTTGGACGGGATGCCGCCAAGTGTTTTATTTCGGCTTCATCCTGCTGCTCCCGCGGACAGCGCTGGTGAGATCAGAGCAGTGCTGCGGTGTTCTCCACCAGCCTAGATGAGATGCACTGAACTCCTCGCTATGCTGATTGAAACGGAGAAAACAAAGCAGCATATACTCATGCAATTATCATATAATTACCGTATTTGTCTAAAATGAGTACAGTGGATTTTAAGTTAAGATACACGAGGCAGTTTGGCACTTAGTACGTATGTAGATAAAATTAACTGTGCACTAAAGTAACGATAGGAGCATCCCTCCGGAACTGTATTCCCACTGTTTTAATGGAATCACAACTTTAAAATACACCTGGCTTTTCCGTACGTGCATGCGAGAAATTCAAATGTTTTTATTGTGGATCAGGCACTTCGTATTCTAAAACGCTCCCAGTATTAAGTTATTTAAAGAGCTGTGAAGAAAAAAGCCAAAGAATTCGCAAACAGGTGTTTGGTATTGCTGCCAAGTTCTGGTAATTATGAAATTCCCTTTTTTCCCCATCTAAACTCTGTTAGAAACTACGGCTTACATAAACACTTGGTGCTGCAATTTGGATGCTGGGTTTTGAGCTTGTTTGAGCGTTGTAAATTGAACCACGTCTTTCTGCATGCATCAGAGACATTTTGGAGACAGATAATTCTGATTGCTTGTATTACTGAAGTTCAGTGTTAGTTCTACTAGTCTTAGTTTACTTCTAGATCTGAGAAGCCTGAGTCTGACATGTAATGTATTGGTGTGAGTGTGCACAATGTTTATTGTGTATCTTAGATTTTTGGTCTCATTTGTGTTTTGGAAAGAGTAATTTGCTTTTGTTGAAAAACGCATTGATTTTGACAGATGTGTTAGTTGAATGATAAAGTTTAGGTTTAATATTAATTGAAGACAGGTAGTCAGGGCTCAGGGTACATAATGGCAATTATTTGGAAATTTATTCCAGAATATTTACCCTGAAACAGATGATTATGCCATCTGAAACTCTTACTTTGGTTTTAAAAGGTGCTTCCAGTAAGTGAATCTGAACCCCTGAACAAGCAGGTGGAAGGTCAGGCTGAAGCAAGGCAGGTGAAATCTATTGCAAGATTAGAAAAGCCGTCTGAAAGATAAATTTCTGTGTGGTCTGTCAATATCTGTCTTTGTCTTTGCTCTAAACCAGTTATGAGACTAAGAAAAACTGGGTTGTAAACATCCCATTCCCTCAGTAAAACATCACCAGACACCATCACATCTTTAGAATGTTGATGCCATTTTAAGCCCTATGGGTGCGTTTTGATCACTATTGTAGCTTTTTTGACCCTGAAAAAGGGATTGAAAAGACAGATATGATTCATCTATAAATGCACACAAGCAAAAAATATTTACTAGGTTAAAACAGCTCTGGGATGAATAGCACAGCTTTAATTTCTCCACAAATATGGATACAATATTCTAATGAAACCTCTGATAAGTTGGAATTATGAATAATTGTTAACAAATACAGTATCTGGAAAATTGTGGGATTTTTCCTCTTTCAGATTTACATATAATGCTCTCCAACAACTCCCTTTCCTCTAGTCTTATCTTCCACCTTCCAAAAAAGTTTGCATTTCTGAGATCTCTGTTTCAGTTCTCCATCACTTCGTATCTTTTTTTTTTTTCCCCCCACAAAGAGATAGGGAAAATGGGAAAAGGAACATAAATTAGTATTGCCGTAAAAATTAGAGGAAAATACACTTAATATGTAAATTGTCTAAACATGAAATTAGGGATAAAAGGAAGAGAAGCTGCTTGAGGTTTTTGGATGTTTAAATGCAAAAATATAAGTAACAATACTTCTTATAACGTCAAAGTGTATTGGACCACTTGGATTTAGGCTTTCTGATGAAAAGATAGATGGCTTTTGGTTACTACTTCATACATAATTTCATGAAGTATTTAACTGTCCTGATTCAGTTTGGGGCTGNAGGAGCAGGGAGCCCGGCTGCAGAGCTGGGGGACTGGGGGTGAGGGGATGCGGGTCTCCTTGGAAACGGCGGGCCGGCTCTCGCCCGATGCGGGCTGGGAGCGGCGGTACCGGCCGGGCACGGGTGGGGGCCCACGGCCGCGCTGTGCCCGGCGTGCCCTGCGGCGGGGGTGGGCACATGCAGATGAGGGGGTGCGTACGGAGGGGCTGTGTGCGCCGCCACGGGGCCCGGCGGAGGAGTCGCCGCTCCGGGCCGCCCTGCGAAGCTTGGCGGGGCCGCGGCAGGCGAGAGGTGCCCGGGCGAAGGCAGGCTGGCTCCTGGGGCAGGGGCTGCGGGGCCCGCTCGCTTAAGAGTCAGCGACCTGCTGTGTCTTTCGCAATTTTCCCGTTAGTGGCTGTTAGTAAACGGAGCGAAGCTGCTTTGCGATCCCTCTAATAAAACGTTTCTTCTGTGGAAAGTAATGCTGGGCTGTAGCTCGCCGCCTCTGCAAACGGGCTCCTCCGCGCTGCAGACCGTGGCTTTGGACGGGATGCCGCCAAGTGTTTTATTTCGGCTTCATCCTGCTGCTCCCGCGGACAGCGCTGGTGAGATCAGAGCAGTGCTGCGGTGTTCTCCACCAGCCTAGATGAGATGCACTGAACTCCTCGCTATGCTGATTGAAACGGAGAAAACAAAGCAGCATATACTCATGCAATTATCATATAATTACCGTATTTGTCTAAAATGAGTACAGTGGATTTTAAGTTAAGATACACGAGGCAGTTTGGCACTTAGTACGTATGTAGATAAAATTAACTGTGCACTAAAGTAACGATAGGAGCATCCCTCCGGAACTGTATTCCCACTGTTTTAATGGAATCACAACTTTAAAATACACCTGGCTTTTCCGTACGTGCATGCGAGAAATTCAAATGTTTTTATTGTGGATCAGGCACTTCGTATTCTAAAACGCTCCCAGTATTAAGTTATTTAAAGAGCTGTGAAGAAAAAAGCCAAAGAATTCGCAAACAGGTGTTTGGTATTGCTGCCAAGTTCTGGTAATTATGAAATTCCCTTTTTTCCCCATCTAAACTCTGTTAGAAACTACGGCTTACATAAACACTTGGTGCTGCAATTTGGATGCTGGGTGTTGAGCTTGTTTGAGCGTCGTAAATGGAACCACGTCTTTCTGCATGCATCAGAGACATTTTGGAGACAGATAATTCTGATTGCTTGTATTACTGAAGTTCAGTGTTAGTTCTACTAGTCTTAGTTTACTTCTAGATCTGAGAAGCCTGAGTCTGACATGTAATGTATTGGTGTGAGTGTGCACAATGTTTATTGTGTATCTTAGATTTTTGGTCTCATTTGTGTTTTGGAAAGAGTAATTTGCTTTTGTTGAAAAACGCATTGATTTTGACAGATGTGTTAGTTGAATGATAAAGTTTAGGTTTAATATTAATTGAAGACAGGTAGTCAGGGCTCAGGGTACATAATGGCAATTATTTGGAAATTTATTCCAGAATATTTACCCTGAAACAGATGATTATGCCATCTGAAACTCTTACTTTGGTTTTAAAAGGTGCTTCCAGTAAGTGAATCTGAACCCCTGAACAAGCAGGTGGAAGGTCAGGCTGAAGCAAGGCAGGTGAAATCTATTGCAAGATTAGAAAAGCCGTCTGAAAGATAAATTTCTGTGTGGTCTGTCAATATCTGTCTTTGTCTTTGCTCTAAACCAGTTATGAGACTAAGAAAAACTGGGTTGTAAACATCCCATTCCCTCAGTAAAACATCACCAGACACCATCACATCTTTAGAATGTTGATGCCATTTTAAGCCCTATGGGTGCGTTTTGATCACTATTGTAGCTTTTTTGACCCTGAAAAAGGGATTGAAAAGACAGATATGATTCATCTATAAATGCACACAAGCAAAAAATATTTACTAGGTTAAAACAGCTCTGGGATGAATAGCACAGCTTTAATTTCTCCACAAATATGGATACAATATTCTAATGAAACCTCTGATAAGTTGGAATTATGAATAATTGTTAACAAATACAGTATCTGGAAAATTGTGGGATTTTTCCTCTTTCAGATTTACATATAATGCTCTCCAACAACTCCCTTTCCTCTAGTCTTATCTTCCACCTTCCAAAAAAGTTTGCATTTCTGAGATCTCTGTTTCAGTTCTCCATCACTTCGTATCTTTTTTTTTTTTCCCCCCACAAAGAGATAGGGAAAATGGGAAAAGGAACATAAATTAGTATTGCCGTAAAAATTAGAGGAAAATACACTTAATATGTAAATTGTCTAAACATGAAATTAGGGATAAAAGGAAGAGAAGCTGCTTGAGGTTTTTGGATGTTTAAATGCAAAAATATAAGTAACAATACTTCTTATAACGTCAAAGTGTATTGGACCACTTGGATTTAGGCTTTCTGATGAAAAGATAGATGGCTTTTGGTTACTACTTCATACATAATTTCATGAAGTATTTAACTTCATGTCCTGATTCAGTTTGGGGCTGGTTAGTATCCTGCTCTTTCATAAGCAATAGGGATTTGCATTTTTATTTTATTGTCTAGTGTGAAGTAGGAAATATGGGCTACATGGTATGGTGCCTGACCCTCATCAGTCATTCGGAGGGATGTGGTCAGGAACTAGAACATCATTTACCAATTGTAGCTTCACCATCCTGCGTAGTCCTTGGATTTTGATGAGGAAATGCAATCAAGTGATACTGTTATATAGAGTAAATAAGCCTCTGCGGTAATTGGAGCTTTCGTTAGCATGCTGCCCCTTCGAGGGTAGCAAGAGCAATTTGGGGTTGTGTTACATTTATTTATTTCATCCTGGTAAATAATTTCTGTGCAGGCCTGTAAATAAGGGACGGTTTTCATCCGTGCTGCAAATGAGGATAAATGGGGGCTGTGCTGAGCTCTGTGTTACTGCAGCTGTTCTGGTGTCAGTACCTGGGCGAGCTGGTCCCAGGCTGGCCACGGGGCCAGCTGCAGCCCCCTGCGATGAAAGTGCTGTCTGCTGAAAGCAGCAGGAGCTGCTGTGGTGTCTCTGTAATCACTGTCACACGACCACGCAAGCTGGAGAAGGACAGGCTGACAGACTGGGGGTCGCAGCCTGGGGGAGAGGGCAGCTTCCTCAACCCCATCTCCCTGGGCAGCCTCTGAGCGGGGCCGGAGCTCCTGCGGTGCCTGTGGGCATCTCCCACCTGAGGAGCTGCTGGCTGGTGCTTCTGGGAGGATGAAACAGTCTGGCATTGCGGTGGCTTCAGGAGGAGGTTGGGCTTTTTTGAATAGGGATCTGAATTTAATAACGAACTTCTCAGTGATTTAAAACCTGTTCTTTAATGTAATTGAGCAAAGTCTCCTTTTAATGTAGCATGAATACATTAAAAAAAGTAAGCTGGATTGCAGATGTTTTCAGTTGTACTTCAATCGCTAGTAAATATCATTTCTGTGGGGCTGAAAGAGTATACAAAAAATGTTGAAATCCACAAAATGTGTTAATTCATTGGTTTTAGTGTGGACAACAAATGATGGGACTGCTTACTTCCAGCAGGAACTCTGGCAGCTGAACAGGCTAGTCTTGAGCAAAAACTTTTTTCTTCAAGGGCTTTAGTCCTGGGGGAAGGAAACCCCATGACTCTGGGGGGACCTGGAGTGCTTGCAGGGCTATCATTGTTTTGCTGTGTTGTAGTGCCAGAGTCTTTATTGAACTGTTCACTTTCAGAGCAGATCAGGGTTTACCTTTGTAGCTTTCAATTTAGTGCCTCAGTTGTTTACCATTATGCCTACCTCACCCACTTTTATTTCTGAGCAAACATCATTTAACAATCAAATGGAAAAGTGAGAATTGGAGAGTATTAACCTTCCCATCTCAGCTCCCCTGGAAAAGACAGAATAACCAGAGGTTTGATAAAATAAAATATCATAAAATATATCGAATAAAAAAAATTACCATGGCGTGAAAAGTGTAAGCCTCACACCTTCACAGCAGTGGTTTTTAGGAGAGCGTAGGGCAGATAATTAATTTTGTCCCAGCAGAGTCCTCTGACGGAGATGTCGTTGAATGGTCATAAGGTGCTTACAAGTCAGGCAGTGCTGTGGGAATGGGCTGGCTGCTTAGTTTCTATTCATCACTGTCTCAGTGACAAGAGTGTCTTGGGAATTGGATGGCTACATACTTGTTATTAGACCCACCGCTCTTCTGTCAGCCTTCTGGAACAGTTTTCAGCTTTGAATTATAAAGTGAACTGAAAGGGATTTTTCAACATGTTTATTACGATGCCAAGTCACTACACCCATAAATTCCAGATTTTCTCTAGTATTACAAAAAAACAGAGAATCAGCATTCAATTTGAACACAATTGGGATCTAATTTAAGGTCATAGAATGATAAAATAGTCAGGCTTATTGGAGTCTGTAGCTTTACACGTTCATAATGTGATAGCAGCATATACTTTTCCTTTGTGTGCCTTGTGTTTACTGTACAAAGGTACACATGCACAGGTGGGTAAGGACCTATGTGTAATTTTTGCTGGCCAAAAGTATGAAGTTGTATTGGAAAGACTGGCTGTAATTGAACATGCACTTTAAAAGCCCTACCTTTTTGAAGTTGCTAGGAATTGAAATTACTGAGTCAACTACTCGCTTACAGAGAAATGTTTTAGTATGCATGTTTTGTCCCCCTTCATAAAAACCATCCATCTCATTCTGCGATGCTGTAGTCACTAAATTTAGGAATTTTAAATCTTAGTATAGTTGATCTTTTGTGTTGATTTATTAAGGAAATTAGGTTTATGCAGTTATGCTTTCTCTGATGCCTATCATATTGTCCAATATGTCTATCATATTTTCCTTACTAGTTTTTTTTAACCCGTTACCTCAGTTCAGATAAGCTTGAAAGAGAAGTAACAGATCTTCTTCAAGTTTTGTGCTAATAGAGGGTGAGATGGAAAAGAGAGAGACTTAGTTCACTGCAGTGAAAAAGAAATTGTTCAATGACTAAATCCCTGATTATCAAAGTAACCACATAGAGGAATGTATTAAACATCACGACCCTGGGGAAGATCATCAGTGAACCAGATCCCCTGCTGTGCCTCAGGTTATCCCATCCAGAAGACGCAAATCTATAATGAATCAATTTCCGCTTGTTTTTGTAAACTTGAAATTAAATTTTACTTGTAATTTCTAGGTGATAACTGAGTGGCTTGTTTTTCCGTTGTGCTATTCTTAGAAGAGAAGGTGAATTGTCAACACTCTACACTTCTGTCAGTGGCAGGAGAAATGTTCTCAGCTGTTGTGTTGTATAAATTCACTATTTCCTGTATTCAGTAAATTGTTCTGTACATTAGGGGTGGTTTTTTGGTGAATTTCCCCCATCAGTGTTTATTGTTGAAATAATGTTGTTGCTAAAAATCTATAGGGTTTTTAAAATAAGCATATGGATTTTCCTGGTTGAATAGATGAAAAGTCAAAAAGCAAATAATAGAAGCAAATATTAATTTTGTGCCTTTTATTTTTAAATGTCATTTTTTATGAGCCTGAATGCCTACTTAGGACTGTCTTGGGTGTGCATTAAACCTGCAGATTGTAACATTATATGTTGGTTGGACATTGTCCTTGGTTTAGATAGAATTGAATTATTATTGCCATAAAGCTATTTTTGAAGATAGTAGTTTCAAAACATCACAGCCTTCCAGTAGGTATTAATAATTTATATTTTCCAGTACGAATAGTTTTATTGACTCTATTCTCCAGGGAGAAAGATGCACTTAAACATCTTTTTACTAATTTTGGCTTTGAGGCCAAGCCTGGAATGAAGTCATGATTTTACTCTTATGCCATGGAACAATATTGATGTCATTGGTGGCAATTGAATGTTGGCTCCTGCTGACCGAAATTGGTTTTGTTTATAGGTGCCTGTTTCATGCACTCTACCTCAAATGCTAAAGAAAATAATAGCTTTTCTGATATTTTGTAGTTGCTGTTTAGTTTCTACTATTGCCTTTAAGCTGCCCAGTAGAAAAAAAAGTCACAGATTAACCTCTTCAAGTGTTTGGAGCTACCAGACTTCCCAGTGTATCACCAAGTTGCTACTAGTAACTGTGCCAAATATAAATATTTGGTGGCTTAAAAATGCGATCGGCCCTGTGAGGGTATTAGGGAACTGGGTTCAGGATGTTCTTTCCAGTTGTAATATTTATTACAAAGATAATAACAAGATCTTATGGGAGATTTTTGTGGGTTTGGTGTTTAAAAAAAGAGGAAAAAAAAAGGAAGAAATAAAAAGCCCATCATCCCCAAATCTTAAGTTGTAAGATGCAAAGAACCAGGCTCATACCATAAGTTTTAAAGGACTTGTTATTGGAGATGGAAGAAGATGATCTGACCGTCGTAGTATCAGTGGCTCCACACATTTCCATGTTCTCCCTCACTGAGAATCTGGAGGCCCCTAGAGCTTGCAGATCTTTGTCACTGCGTGAACAGGAGAAGGTATTCCTGCAGCTATGCCTTTTCTTGGGTGGATGTGTGATAAGACAAAGGCATCAGGTTGAACAGAATCATGCGCCAAGCTGGAATTTTGACACTGAATTAAGGAGAGGAAAGTGGAAACAGTCTCCATTAGGGAATGCGCTGAGCATGCCTGTTGTGTAACACTGCAGCAGTACGGAAACGCAAATGGCTGCTGGCTCTGCACAGACAGCTCTTTAATATCTCCCAGATTTCGTGCATAATAAGCGAAGACCATTTTTTCATGCTACCTACGTGATGAATTCTTATTAACAATATTTGTTAAGGCAAATTAAGCATGTATACATAATTCAGTATTACCAGTGTGTGACAAAAGAAAACACAGCGACAAAATTTGCAGAGCTAAGCAACAAATAATTGGCAAATAGCATAATTTTTGCAATCATATGACCCTTTACTGTGTGTTTGTTTTGATATCCAAAACAATATGTGTTTACACTTCAGGGATGGCTGTTGAAAGCTAAGAATACTGCAAAAGGTAACTGTATTAGGGCAGCACTCTGCTTCACAAATTAGTTCTGAGAAGCTGGCTGTATTAGTACAACTGATCTTGTACCGCTGATAGTGCTGGCTTCTTCAGAGTGAGCTGAGCTAATGCAAATCCCTAGCTATATGTTCAGATACATAGCACATGAATTGCTACTGCATGATTAACACTTAGCTTTGAGGAAAACCAGATTTTTTTATTTCTGCTTTGTTTACCTTTTTCTTTGAAACTGGCCTTCAGTGATCATAACAGTGTATGGCTTTGCTATTTCATTTATATTTTTCATAAACAGTGAAGGGAACTTTAACATTTTGGATTGGAGTCCAACTTCTGTAGGAAATGAAGGGTTTTTTACAACCTTTTACTTCAGCCTTTGATCCCATCTCATCTTTTATTCTCTCTCCAATTTTACCTCTCCTTACTCTCATTCTCAAAAACTGTCTGATTTTCATGTTTTCAGGCACATCTGTGACATTTGAGAGATGTCTCCACTAAAAACATCAAGTCTTTTCTTTAAATTTCTTGGGAGTGAGTGCTTTTCAGCCGCTGTAGTTGCAAGATTTCTTTTAATTATTATTATTTTTTAACACAGATAAGAGAGTTTGTCCCTTTTCACATTTTAAATATTTTTGGAAATTTTAAACGTACATGAAGGTACGTATGAAACTTGCAAATGAGATGAGAGAAAATTGGCAAAAGGAGAGTAAGAGCAAGCTTTTCATGTTCCCCTTTCCAGAAGAGCATATTTAGAGGTCAGAATACCCAGCGTAATTGATTCCTGCCAGAGGCAGTATGAATTTATATCTTTACCCTTGACTTGACTTTTAGCCTATATTTATTTAGCCATTTAAGTTGTTGTAGCCATTTCTTTTGACCATCCCTTGTCAGTCTTATTGTTGACACTTACACTTCACTTCCTCTGCATTTGAAGTCATAGTGGCTGGAAATATTTTTGAAAGAAAGCATTTAGGCTACAACTAAATACCGTGTCACTGTAATTCCAAGTGTTAATGCTTTCTCAGTTAAAGCAAACATTGTGTAGTATAAGGTATATTTCCTCATGAGGAAGTTCTCTCTAAATATTTAAATTGTAATCTTGACATTATTTTAACTGTGATATGCAAACATAATGTTTTAAAGATGTAATTAAGGGTGTTAATAGAGTCAAGTTGGTTTTAAGGTGGCCAGAAGAAAAGTTAAAGGAATGCCATTGCCTTTTATTGAACGGGAGAGGGATTGGTGTTCAGAAAAAGAATTTTGAAAATGAACAGGCCAAGCTATCATTCCCCCAGAGATCCTATTATTTGACACATCTGCTCTGTTTTTCAAACAATTCCTTTTAAGGTGCTTTAGAATTGATCGGAATCCCATTGTGTTTGAAGACGAGGCACAATTACAGCGCCGGCAGAGCTCGTTCCCTGATGCAGAGGTCCAGTAACATACTGTGGGGAGGAACGTGTGTTCCCTGGCAGCATTGGGATGGCTGTAAAAGACCCTGTCCTTCAATGACTATCTTTGATCTGAGCTACTTTATTTTGTTGTTTTTTATCTGGTAAGGATAGGCTGTGGTTATTGAGGACTGCAGGTATTTCACATCTGAGTAAGGTTTCTGGATTAATCCTGAAGTCATGTCCCCTTAATGAAATGACCAGCAAGGCAATTAGAGGTTAGGTACTTGAGAGTTAAATGTTTGTCCCCAGCTTCTGGTTCCTTCAGTGTGGAACCACAGCTCAGCTGTTTGCTATCAAAGCTCCCTGTGCTCCACTGTCACAGCCGAGTGCCCTCTCCTGAAGGCAGGCGCATATAAACCTTCCCTTTCAAGAACAGAGCATAGGTCACTCTTCCTCTTAAAACATCTTTCTTGTAAAGATCTGCTGCTCAATGAGTTTCCTGTAATTTACACAGTACTTTAACAGCTAAGGATCTCACCAGGATGCTGGAGAGCTGAATCTGCTGCTTAGTAATTGCTGCCTCTAAGCTATAGCTCAGCAGAGAGCACCCTAGTCCTCTGTTTAGGGGGAGACCATTTCACTGTATAGAAAATAATGGCAAGATTCATAGTCCAAAGAGAGTGTGCACAGGTAGTGTGCCAAGTGCTGTACTGTATTTACCAGCCTTCAGGTACATAATCACTCCTGGGTTTGGGCCCAGCCCAGCCTTTCCGTACCTTTTCCTTCTCAACATGCCCTGCACTCATACTCTGTTTTCCTTGTGTTCTTAGACACCTTCCTTGGAAGAACACCAAGTTTGAGGCTCCCAGGGAGACGTGGACATGAAGTTATTCAGGCATCTCAAATCTCTGTAACTTCTGGGTATGTGCAGAAGCGGCCTTTATGCCTGGGGAACTTCAAAGTGAGAAAGTGAGACCCTGAAAAAGCTCACACACCTTTGAAGAAGACAGTTTGGTGACAGATGGGCAGAGCCATCTAGGAAAAGGATTTTGATCTGAGGAACATTCAAAGACAAGGTCATTGGAGTCATTTAAAAGTTACTGCTTTCTCCATGGAAGGCAGCTGTTTCTCAGTCAACAGGTGACAATCAAGCATTTGTATGTCCCTGTGCCCTCGCAGGGGGCAACCAGGGCAGGTGTGACTGTGGCTGGTGGTGGCTCTACTGTGTTGCGTGTCAATGTGTACCTGTNCTGGCACCAGTTCCCAGAGCAGGCTTAAGATGACTGTATCAGGGACCAGTGCTCCTGGTATGTTGCTGTCAAGACTTGGATTCCTTCTGATGGGAATCCATGTCTTGTTTGGGGAACAGTAACTGAGTGCGCAAGTGTTTTCAGACCTGCAGAGTTTTTTGCCAACTTTCTCTTCCTTGTTCTGTCAGATGAACACTTCAGTTGCTGTATTAAAAGTGGAGTAGTGTCAGCAAGAGGCTGTGCTGCTCTGGGGACTTCCCCAGAGGGCAGCTGTGAAGGGTTGCACAGCTGTGAGACGGAGAGCGCAGGCAGTAACACGCCGAGTGCTTTCCAGCATCTGCAGCACTCAGACAGACTTTCCTCAGCTTTGGGAGGAGTAACTTGATGCTGCAGTTCCATTTGCATCTCCATCGCTATTCCCTCCCTGCACACCCTCATTCTGTACGGGATCAGCAGATGCACTGCACCTACCTTGTAACAGAATTGCTGTTGGGGATTGAAATGGAAATATCAGTATAAAACTGCAAGAAGACCTCAGTGACTTCTCTTCAGCTGTTTCCATATCGCAAGGAGTACCCGTATGTGCAGAGTTCTATCTAATACATGATGCTGCTAGACACTGGCATGCTTCTGCTACTGTTTACTGTCCAAAAGAGCATAAAGACTGAGACTGCTGTGATTTTGAAGTGTCTCTGGCTGTAGTTTTGTGAGGTGTGTTTCAGTGTGGGTTTTTTCCCCCAATAAACTAATATGAAACTTGTTGCCCCAGGAGAGCAAGTCAAATGAATTTATAGGAGGCTGTGCACGATCGTATAGCAACATTTCAGCCTTATGCTTAGGGGAAATTGACTGCAAGGATGAGGAAGCAGAGCCATGTATCTGCAGTGGCTGTGGCTGGATTTCTCATCCCGTTGCTTTCCGCTCAAGCGTTAAATACTGGCTACTGCTGGAGACAGGATATTAAACTTGGTGCAGTCATGTATGTGCTTCTCAGAGCTTTTGCTTCCTGAGAGGTAAATGAACTCCCTTGTTATAAAACTTCTGTTCTGGTTCTTGTAATTAAATAATATCATAAAAATGTTGCATATCTGTAATTTCTAGTTTTGACTTACAAAGGCAAGTTTAAACCTGCCCATAACTCCGTCCTGCTGTGCTTAGGAGCTGGCAGGCAATATGAAATGCTTTGTCAGCAACGAAAAGCAAGTAATTAGAACTAACTTTCTGTTACACTAAGATGAAACCATGACATTCTTGCCACCTCAGTCCCAGGATTTTGTATAGACAGACTTCAATGTCTGCTGAATTGTGATTTTGAATTAGTCCTAGACACCCTGTAACCCGGTAGGCCCATCTTTTTTTTTTTTTGGTAGCTCTCAGCTTCATAAACCCATCCTTATCCTGTTCTAGCTTCATGTCAGGCCAAAAGTTGGTTGCAAACCTCTTCACACTCTCACTTTGTTTTTTCCAGGAAGGAAACTGATGTTGAGGCTTGAAGAGAGCTATAGGATGCATAGGAGACATTGAGGCTACTTGGTACTAAACCAAGTGTGAGTAAAGATACCTGAGGATCTACTGAAGATCAGATTTTACAGGGTCAGAACATAGCAGCTACATCACTGAGACTACCTCTGTGTTAATTAAAAAGATAAAAAAATTGCAGGCTAAGGACACTGTTCTCTGGATTCTGATGCCAAGTGGCAGCCCTTGTCCGCAGTGGCTAAGCTGCCTGCCCTCTGCCAAAACTCAGCTGCCCTCATCCAGCCTGCCTGCTGGGAATGGTTCTGGCACCCGCTTCATCCTGTCTTATCCAGCAGAGTGTGATGTGGCCTGGGCCAAAACTCTGAAATGTGCTAATTGTTAAACAGTATGGTCAGTACCAGAGTCTCTGTTTTAACCTTGTCTCGCTTACTAGTAGTCATTTAGCTCAGCATATGTTAGCTTCCTTACAGATTCATTTTTTTTAAAAACAAGTAACCATAGAAATGTTGGTTGGAAAGGGGCCCTGAGTGTTATCTCCTCCAACTTCCTGGATGGAGCAGAACACAGATGGTTTAAAATTAATAAGTCCTAAAGGTAGCTGCAGGGATGTAAAAAGTTCTGTTTCAGTGAGGAATGCAATTTGGATTTTTTTCTTGCTTTCAGCGGGGTTTGGAAGAACCCTGTGTTAAGTCTGTAGCACTAGGTTGTGTGTCCTACTTGGTGAGTTGAGCACGTCATCAGTCCTAGACAAACTTTTTGCCAGGATGAGTATCAGCACTGCTTGCCTCTGCAATGCTGCAGGCGGCATGGTGGCAGATGGGTGTCCTCTGAGCAAGCTCCAGCTGTCCTTGGTCTCTCCTCAGTTAGTTAAGGATATGCTTTCTCCTTAATTACATGCAATTTGTATTATTTTTCCAGCTCTGCTGCTAAATATCTACTTGACTACTTTGCTTTCTAATCTTCTGCTCAACCTCAGGAGTATATTAGGTGTCTAATTTCTTCACGTAGGAAGGAGAGAGTTTTGGAGGCAATTTGTGTCTCTGACTGGGGAATTTCTGAATTCCAGGCATTTATTTAGCACTAGATTTTTATAAAGTCTTTGTGACTTCATTGTATTTTATTTGTCTGTAATATTGGAATTATCAGATGGATTTCTTATAGGGGTAATGTTGACGCTAGTTAGATTACATAGGCTTGGCAATGGAACTGTAGTGTTCAGAGTGATTTCTTCTTGTTTAATTTCATCTCTGATTGTGAACATTTCTTCATCCCATGGCAGCCAAGTGAGGGACCAAGTGAAGGTGTTTGAAAAGAAACTCCTGTTTTGTCCCTGTTTGAAACTGTACAGCGTAACCTAGAAATCAGGGAGTCTATCGACATCAAAATGGGAGAAATACTCTCTGAAAGTGATCTGTTACACATTATTATAGCAAAGTAACCATCTCCATACATGTCAAGTTAGAGTATAACTTTTGATGTGTTTTTTTTTTTTTTTTCTCTTTCCTATGGCTTCATTGTCGCCTAATTAATTATATCTAATTTTGTACTAAATGATTATTCAAGGCTTGACATGGGTGTCGTACTTCTGAGTAAAGATTCCTTTGGAGACTACGACTGCATATTCTGCACTTGGACGTTTCAGTGCCTCATTGCCTCTGTCTCTGTTCCAGGTGCACGTGACAGCATTGCAGCGATGAGCGGGATTTTAAAGAGGAAGTTTGAAGAAGTCGATGGCACCTCACCTTGTTCCTGTGTGTGGGAATCAGATGATGACATTTCTAGCAGTGAAAGTGCTGACAGTGGTGATAGTGTCAATCCATCCACTTCTAATCATTTTACCCGTAAGTACTGAAGTGGTGTATCTAAAAAATTCTTCCTGTTCCTCAAAATAAAATTAATTTATGGGTAGATAAACATGATGTCTTTAAATTGTACAATGATAAAATGGACTCTCTGTGGTGTTCAGTTTGTGACTTGCTTATGGAGACTCAGCAAACTATACAAAGCTGTTTGTCTCAGTAAAAATTTGAAATCACTTAGAGGTCCCTACATATTTGCTATTTGATTACATAGCTGTTTGTAGGTAGTGTCCAGAGTTAAGGTATTTCAAAAAAGTACTGCAGGGAAGGAGCTTTAGGTAAGTTTGATATTTTCCTTAGATAAGTGTGGTGCAGCTGACAGCTATCTGCAGTATTGTGTTGCTGACTGTTCTTCTACAAAGAAAATAAGCTTTGTTTTATTTGGAATCGAGGATCATTGTGTATGGGACACATTATTGCAATAGTTTCTATTCACGTAGGGTAGGGTATCTCTGTACTAGGCAATGGTTTTGTGTAAAGATAACAATTGGGTTTTAAGTTAGCGAAGCTGTATATGCAGCATACATATATGTAGGAAAACTGAATTTACAGTTTATACTTGTAGTTTATGATATTTGCTTTAGGTGGTTATACTGTTTTATTAGTGAACTGTATGTTTTTAAAAGCGGCGTTTTGCATGCTTCAGCTCTGTTGTTGCGTATAGATCTCCCCACTGGAGTTAAGGGCTATAAGGCTGTTTTCTTAAGACTGTGCCAAGGAGTAGGTGAGGCTCCTCATCACTTCCCAAACGCATCGTGTTCCTTACAACTATCTGGTTTAGATTGTGCATGTTTGTAGCGTGTGATGTGAATGTTCTTGTAACTGATTTGTCTACCAAATGCTGCTGCGCAGTTTGAGCTGGGGTTTGGATGTGAGGGTCCAAATCCTCTTAGCTCTGGTGTGCAACACCCCTCTGCAAAGGGTTGCACAGGCACAACTTTTCCAATGTGTTTACATGAAACAGTCTTGATGTGGTATATTATATTTAAGATGCAGTACTAGTAGGGGACCTATTTTACTGAAATGCCACAAAGGAGTTAAGTGACCCAGTAAATCTCTTTGGTAGTATTAAGAAATAGCTTGGTGAAAATATTATCTGCAGGCTAATCTTTTAACTTTTGCATCTGTTTAAGGACTTAGCTGATTATTCATCACAGACTGAAAGCAGTCCTTTTACATCAGTCATTGCCACCTGCATAGGAGATGGCAATTTTATTGTGACTACACATGTAATAAAAAGACGACTTGTATTTTAGAGGTGAAACCTGGAAGTTGTAATAGATGCATGTAACAATAAGCTTTGATTGCAGTGATACAATAAATAATTTAATTTTTAAATAAAATTTGTAAGGGAAACTATAGCATTTCAGTGTTATGTTTAATGATCTGTAAATCGAGATGTTTGTGGCCAGAGTAATCAATGTTTATCTTTGTGCGCACTCACACACACAGAGGTAGAAATTGTACATTTTACATTTTTTTAATTTCATGTATGTCAGTTAGCAGTATGGAAATAGAGTAAATTGTTTGCATGTGCATTGATACTACTTTTAAAAAAGTATTATCTTTAATATACTTTAAGTCTTTAATAATGTCCTGATTTTTTTAAAAAAATCCCCCGTTTCTCCCACAGGTTGGGTGTGACTCTTACTAAATGCTGAGAAACAGTGCCCGAGATATAACAGTAGTACATAAACACCCTCTAATAACCTTCTAACAAGTGATGCCATCATCATATCATATGTTGGTATTACACATGATAGCAGAATTATAAACCTGATCCCCCTCCCAGAGGTGACACACAACATATCGGGGAGTTCATAAAACGTGAAGGAATTCACACAGCAGAGCTGGGAGAACAGAGCCAGTAACATGGTGAGCGGCGCTTATTTCAGTAATACAACAGAAGCACATGGCGAGTTTGTTTAAGAAGCCCCAGTCGGATTCGGTCGTTTGTCTCAACCCGCCGAGTGCTCCACATTGGGCGCCAAAAAAAATTAAAAAATAAAGTTTTGGCCTTGGCGGCAGCACAAAAGCCAGGTGGCAGCCTGCTGGCTTTGACGCCCCGCAGCGGCGGGGAGAGAATGGGAAGGAAAAGGCAGACTCGTGGGTTGGGACAGAAGCTGTTTAGCAGAACAACAGGTATTACAGGGAAACAGTAACGGACGGAGGACACAAACACCAGTACGATACCGACCGCTGAGCCACTGCCCCGCCCCGCCCACCCAGATATAGGCCGCTGCCGTACCGTCACCACGCGCACTTCCGGTTGTGGCCCCTCCCCTTCCCAGCCATCTCCCTGCTGTCCCCTGGGCCTGGCGTACATAGGGTGGGAGAGCTGTGCCGGATAGAGCCAGGGGAGAATTGACCCTGTTCCTCGTGGAAACCAGGACAAATATGTAGCAGCCTGAATTCCAATAAATCAGAATAATCCCAGTATTAGATAAGGCTGGTTTGGGAAGAAGATAATTGAACAGGTGTCCTTGGTGCTGCATTTGAATAGGCAGATCTCCAGGTCCTCGAGGCCAAGAGTTTTGGAGACTGAATTCTGTGTCACTGGAACGTGGCATCTTTCACTGTCTGCCATTCAGCTTTGCTCTTACTGTAGTGCAGCATGCTTGCAGGAGCTTTATAAAGGTGATCAATTTTTGTTGGTAAGAAAATAGAGAGTGTTGATGCTCAGATCAATTACAGAATGGAAAGGTGGTTTTATCCCTACCTAATTACTTGCATCTTGCATCCAGACTCTTTTCCAGTATGCTTCATAATTTTGTAACTTTATCAAGGACACTCCATATTGCATCTGATAGGAAATTCAGATTTTGTTAATTTGTTGTTAAAATGCTGCAAGTGAGATTTTACCCCTTCTTCTTCTTTCTTAGCATTGAAGCATATCAGTTACTTTTATGTTTACACAATCAACATTTGCCTCTTGGGCAGTGTTAGGAAAATGACTTAGCTAGTCTTAGGCACATCTGCTATGTATAAGAGCAACTCTGCACTAAAAAGGCTAGTCTTAGTAATGGTGTATGACAGTAAGAGTTAATTTGTGTTTTCAATAAAATTAAGCATGTTTATATTTAAAATAAATGAAAAGGAGTAAAGATACCTCACAAACACTGAAAGAGGTTTCAACTTGATAACTGACTACGTCTAGAAAAAAAAGGGGGTTTTGTTGAGATTGGATTTTTATCTTTTTTTATTCATCTCACATTTTCTTGAGTCTTCATGTGCTTTGTTTCTGGAAAGAATGTTTTAATTTGACAGTTGGTGAAATGGTGAAGCACACGGGTTTGTTTTCATTTTGGTTTGTATCAGTTGGTTGACGTTAGTTGTGTGTGTGATGTTGGATGCTCTTCAGGACAGGACCACTTAGTATGTTCTTAGATATTTATTTTTTTAAACTTCTACATTTTTTTAAACAATATTATTTGGAAAAGCATAGTTTGAGTTCTAGGAAGTGATAAAAAATTAACTGATCTTACTGAGGTACTTGACCCTTGTCATGTCAAAATAGAATATGTGGAAATTGTTGATGTTAGTATCTCAAGAGTACAGGTGTCCTACAGAGATACCAAGTGATGCTCACTACGTGCAGATGTGTAGTAGAATAATGAAACTGTTAACAGTGTGCATTGAAAGGTGTTTTGTTCATATTTTAAACACATTCATCTCCCAAAATATAAGGGTTTTCCTATGTTGAGTATTTTGAATCTGTACTTTTAAGGACATATGACAGGGAAGAGCTCTGTGAGACTTTTTCAGTAAACAGACTGAAAAGAGCTGGCCAGATTTCTTTGCCTTTGTTACATGCCTGAGTACCTTCTTGATGAAGGTTATCTTTCTAAGCCATTTCCTGGCACTTTGTACCGTTTTCTTTTCTGTTTTGTGGTACATGGTCAAATCGTGTGCACTGTCTTCCTTACAGACCATTTTTCATATAAGTAAATGTGAAGTTCTGTACAAACTCTCTTTTGCTGACTGGAAAAGTGCAGGTTCTGGGTGACCTGTAGTCAGCACCAAGATCTGTATGTTAATTCTTTAACTGAGCTTTTGAAAACCCCTAACATGGTCCTCCAAGTCTTTTTTTCCTTTCTAATTGAGCTGACAAAGAGATAATTCTTTTAATCACTTGTAGCTACAACTCTTTCAGTGCTTCAGCAAGCAGGCAGTTTGTGTATGAATCTGTCTAGAATAGCTAATGCATCTCAGTTATTTACACAACCCTTGAAACAATATGTATCAGGTCAGATAAACAAGAACCTTTCAGCTATCCTGCTCCATTACCCTTAAGGTCGGTTTAACCTGCCAGCTAAATGAGGCACACAGCTGCTGTGGATCATTCAGGTGATCGGAACAACCAGAAGATAGCTTTCATCTCAACAATTAACCCTGTAGTGTGATGGCAGAAAACACATGACTGAGATGTCCCTGAGTGCTCTCCGTTGTGACTACTACACAGAGATAATGACAGTTTCTTTAACAATATATCCATTTCAATAAATCAAGACATCAACAACAATAACAAAAAAATCCCTTACTTAAGGTACAGGTGGTTTTTTTCTGAGTCAGGAAATGAAATTAGAGTCCATAAAGCATAGACAACTGTTACTGGGTTCGTAATCAAGAGAAAAAAAAAAAAGTAGTATTTTCTTGGTCAACTGTATTTGCATATACATCTGCCCATTTTTAAATCTCTATCAAATGGTGATGGAGTGCCTTCATTACCTCTGGCAGATATAATCCCTACCATCTTTTTTACTTAATTTTCTCAGTCTATTGAGGTCATTTCAGTTTGATTCAGCAGGCCATTAGTCACATGGCAGATTTACATTAGTGGGTGCGGAAGCATATTGCTAAACAGTCCACGTACCTGTCCCATTTCACGGCCTCTCCTTCATGTCGGAAAGAGGGGTGTTCATCTTCAAGTAGCAGTGCAAGCGTGTTAGTGACTAACATAATACAGTGTTAGTCAGGACTAAAAATATTTTTCCCTTTTTGCTCAGAGATACATGGAATACAGGGTGGGAGCACACTGAATGCCACTTCAGCTCCATTAAATGGCCCTGTTGAGCCAGGGTACCTGCTGCTGTGTTTCGTCAGCTCCACAGCGCGTTGTCTTTGGAATTGCCTTTCAGGATGTGAGTACGACGCCCTGACAGTTCCTGTGATTGCATCCTCTGAGGGATGCAGGGTTACATTCTCCATCTCAGGTGTGGTGGATTCTTCCTGCCTTGTAGAGGTACCCGTCCCTAAATGCTTAATCTATTTTTCTGATAAAGAAAAAGTATCCAAATTTAAGTTAGAGAATTGCATGCAATTGAAAGACGTGGGAAGACCTCATCAAGTCCTGTCTTGTGCACTCTGGTGCTGGTAAAAATTCCCCATACCACAGTAATCACAGATGCATCTCATAAGAAGACATACTTTGAGGAGCTACTGATCTCCTCTGCCACTGCAACTTCAGTGTAGTGTAGCTGAAACTTTGAGAGTAATGCCTTTATTGCAGGGGCTTCTCTTCACCTGCAGAGGCAGGTGAAATCTTCAGTGCGAGCTCATCTGACAAGGTGATCAACAGAAGGTAGAACCATCACAGAGTCCGGTTGATATCCTCCATCAGTTATATGTATCTTTCCATAAAAATCATCTCTGTCATTAGCAAGGTGATCCTTCAGCCAGTTGTAATCAAAGGTCCTGTCATTGTGCTAATTAAGGTTTAAGAGTATGGTATGCCTTAGGATCACTTTGGCTGGTGAATCATGGTTCTGAGAAAATCCTTCAGTTGCTAAACACTCTCTCTGTCTTTCGATTTTACCGTTAAAGATAACAAGGAATTTAAAAATACAAATACATACCCATTGCAGTTCTTTTCACAGGCTTTTAAAAGTACTGTTTTGAATATTCTAGAGTCACTAACATACTGAGTGTGCCTCAGTGGCCATGCAGAACTTGGAATAAGGTATCAAATCTTTTGAAATCCATAGGAAGGTCTAGCTTCTCTTAAATTATTTTTATGTGAAAGATAAAATTTTATTTGGTGTGAGATCAGTAGCACAAGGCATTACCCTGAGCTTTGAGCTTAAGCTGGATGTTTAATTGCTGGTTAATGCTAGAAATCTAAATGAGTTAAAGTGGCAGTGCTGGCTTGGAAGGTGTAGCTAAATGCAGGCATTATTCATGGCATCTTGCAGTTATTTATATTTCCTGCAACCACGCTTGGAATTCCGTTGTTAATGAGAATACATTCTTGTAATTACTTGCTGACTTGCATTATGTAATGCAAACAGGTTGAGAGATTCTTGGTTTTGAATTTAAAATAAAATCTTCTGGGTAGTTGCAGAGGGTGATAAGGTCTCCCCACAGCCGCCTTTTCTCCAGGCTAAACATGCCCAGCTCCCTCATCCTGTCTTCATAAGACTTGTTCTCCAGACCCTTCACCAGCCTTGTTGCCCTTCTCTGGACATGCTCCAGCACCTCAATGTCCTTCTTGTAGTGAGGGGCCCAAAACTTGTACACAATACTCGAGATGTGGCCTCACCAATGCCAAGTACAGAAGGACAATCATCTCCTGAGTCCTACTCACCATGCTGTTGGCTTTCTTGGCCACCTGGGTGCACTGCTGGCTCATGTTCAGCTGGCTGTTGACCAACACACCCAGCTCTCCAGCCACTCTTCCCCAAGCCTGTAGTACTGCATGGGGAGCACTTGGCCTTGTTGAACCTCATCCCACTGGACTTGGCCCATTGATCCAGTCTGTCCAGATCCCTCAGCAAAGGCCTCTCTACCCTCAAGCAGGTCGATACTCCCACACAACTTGGTGTCATCTGCAAACGTACTGAGGGTGTACTTGATCCCTTCATCCAGGTCATTGATAAAGATATTAAGCAGAACTGGCTCCAATACTGAACCCAGGGGTACACTGCTTGTCACTGGCCACCAGCTGGATTCAGCTCCATTCGCCACCACTCTCTGGGGCCAGCCATCCAGCCTGTTTTTTACCCAGCAAAGAGTACTCCCATCGAAGCCATGGGCAGCCAGTTTCTCCAGGAGAATGCAATGGGAAACTGTGTCAAAGGTCTTTAACTAAAGTTCAGGTAAACAACATCCACAGGCTTTCCCTCGTCCACCAAGCAGGTCTCTGTCATAGAGGCAGATCAGGTTTGTCGAGCAGGTTTGTCTTAGCTCAGACACTCATACAGACTGACAGGACCTTGCCTGCTGTCTTTATTCTGTTGTAGAGTGAGTTTTGAAAAATGTAAAGAGTTAGGAGGCAGACTCCTACTGTTTTTTTAGAAGTATTTGTGCAACTAGCTCTATTTTTACATTTTTGACATTTGCTCCTATAAATTAGTGCATTGAATATACTATACAGAGGGACAGGTTTTGCCTTACGTGATGTTTTCGTTGGCTTAGATAGCATGTAAACAAATTTTCTTTGTTGAATATGTTCATGAGAGATAGGCAAAATGTGCAAATGCAAAGTCACGGGCAGCTAAATAGGTGGTTGTGTTTGTATCAAATGACTGTTCACAGAAGTCACTCGGAAAATGTGACAAAGGATTGTTTGTAGTGTCTTAGGAGAGTTCAGCAAACACAGTTGTTCTGCATGGGTGTTCCTGCAAGGATCCGTGGTAACAGCTTTCTATCTCACGCTGTTTGAAGCTGGGACCAAGGTCAGAAATAATCATCTGCAAAAGATGCAGATGGCGTTTAGAGTAAATGGGGAGGCAGAGAACAGTTCAGCATCTCCTCTTCTCCCTGCAGGCTGATTATGTTTGCAGAATGGAGGAACTGGACTAGTATGATGGATGTCACAGGAAAGTGTTCTTGAGATAGAACTGAGGAAGTAAACTAAAAGCTTTCACTGAAATTTTAGCAGTAAAATTCCGGCTTTAAGTATGTATCTCAGGAATTTAACATTTCTGTGAGATTTTAGACAAAACTCTTGACAGTGTCAAACTTGTCTGTGAAATGCTGTTGGGTTACCTGTTGCTGTTCCGCAGCATTGCCCCTGTTTTTTCTAATTTCCACTCCTCAGTTTACACCTGTCTTGGTATGCAGTTCCCTTCAAGACTTCCAGGTTCAAATTTATTTCAGAAAGTACCTGCTTGCCCTGAAGCCCTCCTGTTTCTTTGGGAATGTGTATTGTATCACAGCATTTCCTCTTAATGTGGATTTCCAGCATGTAGGAAAAGTATTTCGGCATTAAAGGTTTAAAACTTTTAAATGTAGCGTATGGAGACTCTTAGAAAATTATCTTTTGGGAGGCAGTGGGATAGAAGGAGAGGCAGGGGACAGAGGTAGAAGCAGTTTCTGGAATATGCCCTTTACCCAAGTTTTTGTTTTCTGTGAAGATTGCGAAGCGAGCTGGCTTTTGTAAGCGATGCTCTCACCTGGATTGCTATGATGGCTTTGCTGTTCTGTGGTGTTAAACTTGATGAAACAGTGTGTGGGAAAGTCATGGAGCAGGTGGAGAATGGTGTTAATCTCTCTTGCCGTAGCAGTTTATGTGGCACTAAGAGTATGTAAAAAGCAGGCAAATGGGTAGTAGAGTATAAGAAAAGCAGCATTTCCTCTGGTCTAAAATAGAGCTTTAATCCCAAAGTCTGCTTCATACATGTTTTTCAATATTTTCATGTGCCTACGATATTTCTGCACTGGTGACAATGAATTGCTTTGCCCTCATTGATGCAGGAGTGCTAGTAATCTGCAGGCTAGCCATATGGTTCAAATTTATTTTAGTGTCTCTTTGACATCAGGCGAATAGCTGAGACAGCAGAATAAAGTGCTTATGTCTTGGAGTTCAGCCAGAACTGAGATTATTTATGTTTTGTAATCAAAGAACTACCAGTTTTGTCAGTAAAAAATGTTTTAAAAACATGATGGGCTTAAGATATCATTCATATCTGAATTTTGTAAAATTAGGAAGCAGATTTTGCATTTTATAGATGATTACGGCCGAGAGGAATCTCGTCCCATGCGGGGAGGGGGGTTGGATGCTCTTTTGGCCACTAAACGTGCGGAAGGAAACGCTGTGATTTTCACAGGTTTCACACAGTGGTAGCTCCACTGCCCAGAGAGCAAAGCGAGGATGTTCGAAGGTGAGTGAAAGGTGCAGCTGTGTAGTGCATTATATCTTTGTGGGAGCAATTCAAGAAAACTTTGTTTGGGTCTGCCAGCACATTATTAGCTGCTTGCCTGTTTCATCAGCTCTAATTTACAAATGAGACTTGGACGATTCTCATAAGGATACACTGGGCTGCTAGTGCAAATACTGATTTTCCCCTTTGGAAAACACGATAAATGTGATAAAACCTGAAGTTTTCAAATGCGGAAAGAGTTTTTCACAAACTGACAAACCAATAAGTAACGGTTATTCTCAGGGAAGAGAGCAGACAACAGAACCAGAGGTGGAGAAGGAAGGGATACCAGAAGCAGCTTCAGAACTTCATCCCAGCTGTGGGAGAAGGCAGTGGCTGGGGATGCTGGGTGGAAGTGGCACCCTTCAGTGTCTTCCCCTGGGTGTCTCTGGGCTGGGAACGTCCTAGCTTGGTTGGTCCTGGTGCGTGGGAAGGAGTAGCAGGTGAACAGTTCACCCCCACATGCAGAGGGCAACAGGCATCCCCTCTGTTTCTCGCTTCCCACTTCATGCTTTGAAAACACCTTGCTATGGCAGAGGGCGAGGTAATTTCAGAAGTTAGAGGGCTGCTGACTTAATTTTGAATAACCTGTGGGAAATGAGCTAGTAATAAAATTATTTGGACTCCCCAAAATAAATTAAATGAAGAACAGATTTTATTTGCAATACAGAAGGCAAGTGCAAAAAAATCTTACGAGCCTGTTGATAGGAATAAGGTGGTGGCAGCCATTGTTTGAAACTAACTTAGCAGCAGGACTTGGTAGCTTCTTCCGTATAAATACAACACTAAGAAAACACTCTATAACCATAGTGCTCTACTTACATTAAAAAATATTAGGAAAATATTGACACTGATTAGTTACAAATTTGTGTATTGCTGCCTCTGCCTGATCACACGTATCTCCAGTTTTTCTGTGGTATAAATTGCTTCATTCTTTTATTAACTGTTGATGAACAAAGACCCTTCGTTGTTCTCTAACCTCACCTTGAATGGCTCTCATTTTTCGTACCTTCTTCGTTGAGTAGTCTTCTTCCAAACCCAGAAAGTATTTTCTCACTTGTTATGTTTCTTTGGTGGCAGAATTCCAGCACAGATCAATGCTTTGTACAACTTGCTTTAGCCAGGATGAATCTGACAGGGCATTTTTATCGTCGGACGGCTATTCGTAGTATTTGCTCTTCTCCCATTAATCGTCATTGTAACAGAGATTTATGCGACATAGTCACCTAAGTGAGAAAGAACAGCAGCCATGGCAGCTGTTTTACACAACAGATTTATTTTTTAAGGCTATTGTTATTTTTGTGATAGCTGTATTGTTTTTTTACATTGCTAGTTGCTTCAGTTTTGATTTTAAAGTTTTTTTTTTATAGTATCTTTGAAAAATGAATTAGTGGGGCCTCCTGTTTTATGCAGACATACGGGATGCACTGTGTCTGGAAAAATGCATTAAATGCACTTGATGAAGTACACAGAAGCTTAAAAAAACTTCTGAGAAACACTTAGTCTTTCTGTTAAACCGTCTTGTATGCCATTACCATTAGCCACTGGGTGATGAAAGTTGTGCTTTTTGTTTTGATAAATAAAATCTTATCATTTTAATAATAATAATAATAATAATAATGGTAATAAAAGTTTTGACTTAGCGTCCCATTGTAGGAGGTAGTCCTGACTATAATTTATTATTTACCACCTATAGGAACAACCATAATTATGCCTGTGTGTTTATTCTGTTTTTAATATTTTGACAGCTGCTCTTCTGTGCTTGAAGAGGTTTATTATGAGGGAGAGAGGTTAATAAATGAGAAAAAGATGAATAACCTCATCCTGCTGTGTATGTGCAGGCACGTGGTGAGCAAAGATAGCGGAAGGGCAAGCCCAGAGCTCAGGTTTGTTCCCAGGCTGTGTTACCCATGCTGGGGTTCAGCAATTATTTGCTATTAATACTCTTCCTTTAATTCTGTTGGCATCACCTTTAATAACCGTGTTTCTAGACAGCTGCCACTTTTGCCATAGGTGGTGTGTGGTGCAGATGGGCTGTGCTGGGGCTGTCAGCTGGGGTGAGGCGCTGCAGGGATGGGGCTGTGCTGCAGCCAGGTGCAGCCCTGCCTCTGCAGCAGCTGCTTCTGCCTGACCAGGAGCTGGCTGAGGGACCTGCCCTGACTCCGCGAGGAGACCGACCAGTTGCAAGCAAGTTATTAACTTGGGCTCTGCTCTGCTAAACCCAGAAACTGAGCCACTCAGACATCAAATGCCAAAAATCAGCATTTCAGCAGTTTATATTATTTCAGATGAGGAATTCCAACAGTGCTGTCTGAACATATCTGTGTCTGAAGACCTTATTCAGATATAGTGAGCTTACCTGAGAGAGAGTTCTGTAGCAATAATTATATTCTTAAGTGTCATCCTTCCCTCTGATAATTGATACATTTTATGCAGTACAGTGGTTACGTATCTGTCAAAAAGATTTACTTCCATAAGATCTTGAAACACAGAACTAAAAATTGTATTAATTGTTTAAATACATGAGAATGGAGTATGTTTTTCCCCTCCGTGGATTATATCAGACTTGTATATGAATGTGTTAAAGGTCATGTGTGATCCATAGGGCAGTTTTGGGTGATGATAAATATTCCTGTTCCCTCTGTAATCCTCACTCACAATGAATTGCTAGATCCGAGATGGTGGTGTTCATTTTCAAAAAACACCTTCTAGTTCCCACTGACGGTGTGTGTCCAGCAGCTGCTAAAACCCCACATCTCTGCATAGAGGCTCTGCCTGGGGTCAGTATTACCCTTCTTGTGCAGAACAGGTGGTAGTGGCTTCTACTGCCATCACTTGTTACTCAGGCAGATGGCACATAAATGCTTCCTTGAGAGTGGCCAAGCAAGGAAGACGTTACTAGAGGTCTTCTGGAAAACTGTGGTGTTTACACTCTCTATGGATAAATTTTTAGGTGATGAACTTTTGCTTCTCTGCAAAACTTCTGAAACTTACTGCAAAGGGGTATGCAAGCCTTGCACTATCTGCTTCCCTCATTCTGAAAGGAGCTTACTGGTTTGTCTGGGCGTATGTTCGTGCTTTCCGACATTCATGCTTTCCAATATATCAGGAAATACCTATTTTGTATGTCCTTCTGCTCTGTCTTGAGTTAAGCAGTGTCCTTAGCAGTAATTACAGCTGATGTGAACCTACTGCTTAAGGTACAGTGCATGCAAAATAACGTATGCCCCTGACTCTTGGTAAGAGGAGCTGAGAATTTGAGTTCTGGTTGGCTTCAAGCAAAAGAACTGAATGAATTATAGAGCACTTTGTCCCTGATAATGGAAAATGTTCAACATTTCCATTCAGTATCTAATAATAATTTTTTTTCAGGTCACATTTAGGCGGCTCTCTGCTCAGAGATTTTAGGAGGTATAATAGAGCAAGAACATAGTGCCTGTGCTGTGCCAACTGTGCTTCCTTTTGTGTCCTTGGTTACGGAGGCGGTCACAATTCTCCAGTCCTCTCACTGCTATCTCTTACCGGTGCTTTTTAGTAATCAAATCAAATCCTGTAATCTTTTGTAGTTCCTGCTTGACCTGTTCTTGTAAACAACATTCTCATAAATACGAATATATTCTGACTACTTCCTAGCAGCAACATGGAAGAAGTGACTATAGATTTACTCACAGAGCTGTAGCTCTTCCCCTTAATGAGCTCTTGGGTGAGACAGAAGCAAACCCAACAGATAGGATGCGTTTCAGAAAAACAATCACAATTTCAGGGCTGTGAATGTTTACATGTTTGTTTACTTATACAGATTATCATATAATTTGTCTGACTAAGAACTATAATATTAATAAATCAAACGATGAACTTTAATGACAGTTACAAGGAATGCATGTCGTCTCTCACACTGTCTTCCGTACAGTTGTACGGTGATGGCTTTATAGTGCTGGTGGTGTTGAAGTTACAGTATGCCAGCATTTTCTTGAAGTTCAGCTTACTTCTATTTTAATATAGGTTTTGTCAGTGATATATTAAAAAAAACCAAACAACTTTGATGGTATGGTATTGATAATTTAACTACTAAAAGTGATAAGAACTATAAAAAAGTCGAAGAAATGCAGTAATGCATTTTTTAAGACAGCTTAGGACAACTCCAGTGTTACTGAGAGAGATTGTTGTCCAAACCTTTAGGCACAACTGTACGGCAATGTATAAAATTCATGCTCTAAATTTTGCCAGGATGCATATGGGCATCCCCATTTCTCTCCAAAAATCCACCTAGTGGAAAAGCTCTTTCATGTAATCTAGTTTTTATCGTAGATTACCTTCTTTTTTTTTCTTCAGCTGGAAGTAATGAGATTACAGAGTCTCTACCTACCTTCATTTATCTATTTATATTAGTGTGTATTGTGTGAATAAAAGTTGATTTATTTATGTGTAGAAAGTAGTATGAAAGTAGTATATCTTCCATGAAGAGATGGACAGACTGGAAGTACTTTTATTGCAACATTCGGTATTCCTGTCAGTAAGCAACCATGTCAGGAGTTCCGTAGCTAAGGTCTAAGACAAATTACTATAGTAAACATAGACCTTACGTGGTAGATCCTGAAGTTTACAGGTGAAGATTCGAAGGCATTTGCTAAATTGTGCAATTTATGGGCATGATTACCTTCTGTTTCCTCATGCTGCATATATTATTTTTTCCCTCATGCAGCACGTACACGTATTGTTAAGATTAACCACCTATCATTTCTTTCCTTCAATATTTTACTGCAGTTTTATCTCTAATTCCACTTGTGGCTGCTTCTTTTACTTGGTAAAAAAGCTACTTGCCTTTCAGTAGCTGTCAATATTTCTTCCAAAATAGAGGCGAGATCCAGTTGAGATCTAAATAACATCAAAACTATTATATCAGAAAATGGACACATCCCATGATGGCTTAGATTCAGCAGAAGCAGGATTTTTTAATACGCATTTTCCTGTTTGTAAGAGCATACAGGCTCTGACTGAAGAGTGAAGGCTCTGACTCAGAGTATTTGCTTTCATACTGAATTGATAGAGAATGTCACGATACCAAAATCAGCCTGTCTTCCAAACTCTAAAAAATATTAAAGATGGTTTTGTTTTGAAACTGTGGCATATAAGAAAAAGAATAGTACATTAAAATGATATTTAATATTGTGCAAAATTGACACACCCCTATTAACTAGTCTCTTCTAACAAAATAACTTTCTCCCCCTACTAAGCTTCCTATAAATATTTTTGATAGGTTCTGTTGAGATGAGATTTGCTTAAACTGGGATGTAAGTTTAAACATGCCTAATGTAGCAGAATTTGATTCCTCTGTGTTCATCCGAGGCAATTTTTGAAACATTCTTCACTCAGAGCATGTAAATGATTATAGGACCAGAGCTTATGTATCTGGTTTATCTAACATGCTTACAGCATATCTGAAGAAGTGTGTGTTATTTATTTATATAATAAACTATGCTTGTAGCTGCTCATCAGTTTTTAAGGCAAAAATAATACTATTTCAGTGTTTTACTGAGCCTCAAATAGTTTTATGATCTCGTCAGTAGGGCATAGTGTTTGTAATTTCGTTACAGTACTATATTTTCTGACATGCTGGGTACACAACTGTTCCAGCCAAGAATTTCTGTTCTAAAGTAGACAACAGTGTTCGTGGTTGTAGCAGTTTGCAAAGGCTTCTTTGCATATGCGGGATATGTTTCTATTGTTATCTTCTCATTTAGACTGCACAGCCTGGAACTTCAGTGTGTACGTAGTCAGGGATTGGGAAAGTAAATGGAACTGCACAAGTGGCAGATTTGCTCTGTGACTGCACATTATCACTCACACTGTAATCTGCATCTGTTCCAGCTTCTTCAATCCTGAAGAGGGAGAAGCGGAAGAGAACAAAAAATGTCCATTTTAACTGTGTTACTGTGTATTACTTCACGCGAAGGCAGGGCTTCACCAGTGTTCCCAGCCAAGGGGGGAGCACGCTGGGAATGTCTACTCGCCACAACAGCGTGCGCCAGTACACGCTGGGAGAGTTTGCGATGGAACAGGAGAGGCTTCACCGAGAGATGTTAAGAGAGCATCTAAGGGAGGAGAAACTCAACTCTCTAAAACTAAAGGTAAAAATTGTTCAAGACTTTGATCCCTGCCTTGTTTATTTAAATGAGCAGCATCAGAGCTATATGGGCCCAATGCGTGTATGTTAAACATTTCATTCTGTCAGCTTTTTCTTTTCTATCAACTCCATCTTCAGTCAAAACAATGGCATTTTTAAAATTTATTTTATTTTGCTGAAGGCATTTTTGTTCGCTATTACCGAGTGCTGTTGTAGCCTTTATTGATGTGTACTTCAAAGTGCTTTACAGGGAGCTTGTTGTTTACTCCCTGTTTTCTACAGAGAGGAAAGCAGAGGTAGAGGGTGGTGTAAGTTGGCCTTGGACAGGGTGCCACCAGAAGTCTGGAAGTTCCAGGAGGAGAATGAGCCCTCGCACAGTGCCCTCTTAGACAAGGGAGCAGTAACATCGTAAATACAGAAAGTGAAACAACTTATTTTCTTGGCCAACTTGAGCAGATTTGGCAAAAAGTAAGAAACAGCAATATTGAAAATGTTTTATTTCTTCAGTGTACCCATTCATCTGATTGTGCGTCTTTAATAATTCACTAAAGGATGTCTGTGTTAAAGAAGAAATATGTCAGACAAATTAACCAGCTCTATCAGTTTAGCTAGCCAGAACAAATCTTGGCTACAGGTTTGAATCTGTCTTTTTAAATATAGCACAGGAGAGGAAATAAACTGGAGCAGAGGAGAAAAGAGAAGGGTGTTTTGTTCTTGGAAGTGTCCCTTCTGCCTCCTTAAAACTGGTGGCAAAACTTCTGGTTTTGTTGTGGTTTTGTAGTGGATGAAAGACTTCCCAGGTAATGGCTCTTACGTGTATTTTGGGCTCTTTCTCAGATGAATTCTCTGAGTAAAAGTGAACAATATTTAAAATTGTAACTGAACTACTGTGCTCCATAACACCTTCTTTTGTGGTATTATGTCTCTGTTCCAGATACTGCTACAGTCGTCCCGAGCAAACTGGCACCCTATAAGTAAAAGAAATGCCTTTCAGCATTTTTCCCATAGAATGAACTATGTTCATGAGTTCTGTGTCTGAACTCCTGAAGAATAATATGTTGCTCTAACTATTGTGATTTTTTTCAGTCTCTTAGCTATTTTTTATTTTAATAGCTAAATGGATTCTTAGATAGCTCATGAAATAGGAACTGTCATAATGAAAACAAACAAACAAACATAAAACCACTCGAGACGAAGGCTCATTAAAGATAGATATTTGGCCAGGTTTGAAACCAAAGGCTTAGAGTGTTACTGACTTATCAGTAGATAGACATTATGCCTCTAAACAGCTAACACCACAGGATCTTCAGAGCACCAAGTGTGAATGAGCTGTGTCAGTGTGATCAATGACTCTGTGTAGGTCCCTTGGCTGACTTCCAGGAATCAGCTCAAAGAGAGGAATCCCCAGTGGAGCGAATGAAGAATAGTAAAGCATGCAAATACTTCACTTTTCCTTGTCTTTTTTTGTAGCTAGAAAGTAAGTCTGGAAAAATCACAGATCCCATTTAGGCCTTTTAGCCTTCATCTCTATGGAGTAGAGCTTGGCTCTTCATTAGTTAACTTACTTCACACCAGCCCACTTTTTTTCTGAGACATGGACTACTTTCTGCTCCTCTTCCAAATGCAGCATGAGTGGACAGTAATCTTTACTATGAGTGTTAAGGTCCAGCAAAATCTCTTCATACGCATTCAGTGAGTAACGAAAGCCTGATTCGCATTTCTTCCTCTGTCCTAATTGTTATTGTTTCTTTTTCCCAAATGAAAGAGTCCTTTCCATTGCACTTAATTCAGCAGTGGTGGGAATAGTTTACTGGCATATTCTGAGTCTGGTAATCTGACTCCAAAGATTCAATTCAAGTTAAGAAATTGTGGTTAGGTCTTCAGAATCCTGAGAGTGGCATGAAAGTGGTAACATCTTACTAGTGTTAAATCTTTTACTGGACTAAAATATTTCTCCTCACTCTAGAGCATGTATAAAAACATAGGGAACAGAAAAATTCCTTTTTGAACTAGTCCATTAAACTCAAGCTTAGTTGCATTCTTGATCATACACTTGGGACAAAAAAGTAAAATAAAAGCACTTTCTCTCCCAAGAGCAAATCCAGGACTCACTGAGTTAGTGAGGAATCACTGTGCAGCATTGGGCATGTTTTATTTGCGTAAGACAACTGGGCGCTGCTGATTCCCCATTATAGAGGTGGAAAAGCTGCTTAGTCATTCACACGGTTTCTGAGTGAACACAAAAAGGAAACGCTGGAGGATTCTAGGGTGATAATGCCAGCAATTATGATCTTTAATGAAAATGTACTAATCGGGATTTGCATCAAAATCACTGTGCATCTCCTTGGAAAAATGAAGAGAATGAGAAAATGAAGCAGGGCCAACTTTTCACAGAAAGGGTTTTCTGTTTGAAAACAATTATGCAAACAGAAAGTAACATTTTCAGTGTGGTTTTTAATTTCAGTTTCCCTGGTTTTTAATTTTGTTTTGCGTTGGATTAAAATATGCAAGTCTGTAGGCAGAAAGCATTCTGCGTTGTAGAATTTGTCCAAAAAAATTAGAAAAGCAAGAATATATCGGAATTGAATTTTCATAATATTAGATACCATTTATTATTTTACTTGCTAAAAGTGAAGAGCCAAAACTTCTTTTTAATTAAAAGCAGATAAAGACTTTTCAATCATCTTCTAGTCACTTTAGCCATTTAGCACCAGCACTTTGATGTAAACACTGCTGACGGTGGCACAAACGTTTGTTAGCAGCAGAGTCTGAAAATTCTGATGGCAGTCTGGACATAAAAGCCATCTTTTCAACATGAAAGGTACAAGGTAGGATGTTTTTTAATGTGTTGTCATTTGAGAGAACATTATGAGTAAGCACCATAAATCAGCTGGCAGAGTGACATGGCTAACTCATTATGTCTCCTCAAATTAAGTTCTGTTAAAATGATTAGCATGACCCCAGTGATGTTAAGGCTCCCAGGTCTGTGGACACAGTTGGTTTCCTTTGTGAAATTTTAAGCAATAGGTAATGCAGGCAGAAGTGTCCAAGCCTGAATTTTTCACATTTTACAGCCCAAAGGCCTCATGTATTCATTGGCCCTTGCCTTTTTCCATTGTTGTGACATTAACCTTTAGCTTTATGAGATAAATTTTACCCATCTACATACCAAGTTTAATTCAGATGTGCAATGTTATGACAATCAAGAGAACTTAATGTTCCCCTGAAGTTCTGTGTTAAAAAATGTATTTGATAGTTCTTGATAATCTTCTTCCCTTTGTAGCTACCCAATTACTTGCCCAAGAAATGTTGGAATCTTTTATTTCCTTAATCCATTTGTTAGTTCTTTGTGTGCCAAAAATTGAGAAGACTATCAGAGGAAACGGCAAGGAAGTAATCCAGTGAAGGAGTCAGGAGTTAAAGTGCTTTGAAATGGCAAACTGCTGCCTAATCCCAGGTGATGCCCAGGCGTTTGAGTCCCCAGCCGCTGGCTGCGTGCAGCGTTTGGCATCTGACTGGAGTCTGTTCCTCAGTGCTCTGCCACTGTGCAGCAAAGAAATTAAGATTTGCAGGAGGAGGAGGAGGAGAAATACCTGCCAGGTTTGGTGCGGTTCTATAGGTACATTTGTAAGATGAGTATTTACAGCATTCACTTCATGGGTAAGAGCCCTGAAACTTAATTTCTATGGAATAGCAATTGAATAAAATACTAAAATAATTGCAGAAGCAGGGATTAGACTTCTTCCCCTTCCCCAGTTTCTAATTTAAATTCTGATAGGCAGTTAAATAACAGGGATCTGCTTAAGGAGTGCTTTGAGCCTTGTGCATTTCAAGCTAGAGAAGTCAGAATTCTTAGGTAGGTCATTCTCCTATTATATATTAAAAAAAAAAAAAGGCAAGCAAAGCAGCAGAAATACATTGCATGTAGTAGTACCTAGCTAACAAAAAAAATGAAAAAATATATATATATAAAAGTCAAGGATGCCATTCTGGTTCTGAGCTGAGTTGCATGTACAATACTCCCACTATTTTCAGGCAGCGAATTCAGGATGTGTTTAATTACTCTGTGGATATACCTGTCTCTCACTGTAGATTATACAGAAAAAGGATGACTTCTGTCATTGTCTTTCCTACCTTACTGAACCCATACATTGAAATACCTGGTGGAAATAATCTCTCCATGGCCCCTGTGCCAGGCAGAACTGATTAAGGAGTTATTACCCCCTCTTTTCCTAACCCCTGTGTAGTGAAATGAATAGTAGAAAGCAGAGTAACAAAATAATCTGAAGGAAGTTTGAGGACATACTGAAAATACCTGCATTTAAGATGAAGAAAGAGCTGGAAAGTACAGGTTGGGGGCTGACCTGCTGGAGAGCAGCTCTGAGGAAAAAGACCTAGCAGACCTGGTGGACAGCAGGATGACCATGAGCCAGCAATGTGGCCTTGAAGAAGGCCAATGACTTCCTGGGGTGCATCAAGGAGAGTGTGACCAGCAGGTTGAGGGAGGTTATCCTGCCCCTCTGCTCTGCTCTGGTGAGGCCCCGTCTGGAGCACTGTGTCCAGTTTCTGGGCTCCCCAGTTCAAGGACAGGGAACTGCTGGAGAGGGTACAGCAAAGGGCTACAAAGATGATTAGGGGAGTATAACATCTCTCTCCTGAAGAAAGGCTGAAGGACTTGGGTCTTTTTAATCTGGAGAAGAGAAGACTGAGGGAGGGATCTGATCAACGCCTATGAATACTTAAAGGGTGGGTGTCAAGAAGAAGGGACCAGTCTTTTTTCAGTGGTGCCCAGTGAGAGGACAAGAGGAAATGGGCACAAACTTGTACATAAGAAGTTCCATCTAAACATGAGGAGGAACTTCTTCACTTTGAGGGTAGCAGAGCACTGGAACAGGCTGCCCAGAGAGGTGGTGGCATTTCTGTCTCTGGAGGCATTTAAAACCCGCCTGGACACATTCCTGTGCAGCCTGCTCTAGGTGGACCTGCTTTGGCAGGGCGGTTGGGTAGATGATCGCCAGAGGTCCCTTCCAACCCTGTATCATTATGTGGTTCTGTGGAAGTATATGTGCATAAAGGGATTTTAATCTTACAGGGATAATGGACGTGGTAAGTAAACTGACATGTGAAACAAAAGCAACAGCCTAAACTCCAGAGGCAGCAGTTAGGGAGAAAGATTGAGAATACATTGAAAAGAGAAAGAAACAATAATGCCATAAATGACAGTTACAGTCCAAAAGACTGTGGAAAGGATGAAATGGGAAAACAAAAAAGTGTGGAATATAATAAAAGAAGAAAGAGTGGAATGGGTAAGATTCAGGACTGGTTCCTTACTCATAATAAGCATACCTAGATGGAGATGACAGAATTTAGTAACCGAAAAATGTGATTATCACTTTACAGTGATAATTGTAAATTGACAAGAAACACGTAACAGTAGTTATGACTTCAGTATTTATTTAAAACTGGTGTCTAAAAATTTATTTGGAAGCACAAACCAAGCTGATCTTTTCTGCAAATTAAATAAGGGAAACAGAGAAAGAATTTGAATAGCTATTTTTCTGTAGGTAAGAAACATTCAAATTACATTCCATGGGGACTGTTTTTCTGAGGTCACAGTGATGCCCATGATGATGCTGTTAGTGAAAATGAGACTTTAGACCTCATCAGTGTATGATTATTGCATAGTTGCACCATGTTTTAGTCACAAAAGGATTAGACAAGGTGCTCGGCTACTGTGAATCAGCAACCTCATCAAATGAGAATACCACATAGAGAAGGGTGAGCCTTAAGGACTCTGTTTTTTAGTTTGTTTTTCCGTCTTAAGCACAATTACTTCATAGAACAATGGTAAAAGAAAAAGGATTTATTACATGACAAAACAAATCATATAACTGCACTTGTTTATTTTTTTTAAGCATATGATATTTTCTTGATTCTCAAGTAATTTTCTCCATAGAAGAGCTTTTATAACCCTGCAGTTGTGTTATCTGGCAGATACAACCAGTGAGCTCTACTGTGGATGGGGAAATTAACCTTCCTTCAGTGCAGTAAATTTTTTTTTCTATTCTCCTTGAGCATATATACCCCTTTCTATGTGAGATGAGTTACAGGAGCGTGGTGAAGAGCCATGAAAGTATCTTATGAAAGTGGCACTGGATGCTTGTGCTTGATGCTTGTGGCTATTTAATTTTAAAACAATTTTTGAAAGGTTTGAGAGCTAGACTATACAGAGGTAATAATACAGTGCCAGGATACTTGTACCCACAAGGGCTCAAAATTTCATATCCCTAAGGAAGGAGCATGAATTCTCCAAAAACTTCTCTCAAGATCCTCCATAAGAGGTTAATAATTTTTTTCCCTATGTTTGTTCATTTGTTAACTACCTAAGAATAATATGGACTGGTTAATGAAGTGCTAAAATGGATGACAATTTAAAGTTAACTGTGTTAGTTTCAGGACCAAAGAGGACTGGAAGGATCTTCCAAAGAGCTGTCTGCATCAGCACTGGGAAATAAATTGCAAATAAGCATGAAGTAGGTAGAAAGGGGCAAAATGAAGTGACTTCCAGGCTTAAAGTTGTCAACTCGAGAAGCAGCTACAGACACCTGCCCAAATGATTCAGTGGAAGGAGGGCTTTGTGACCTCTGCTGCACAAACATCAAATCACTTGTCAGGCTACAGGGGAACAGGATGGCGAATAGTAGATAAATACACTATTTTACCAATCTGTGATGCATCATAACCTGAAACAGTGTTGATAGTATAATTACTGCCTCGAAAGGGATATTGAAGAATTTTAAAAAGCCCAGAGACAGAAAGTAGAATCAATTAGAGGCTCAAAAATTACCTTTTGAAAGACTACAGAAGAAACTAGAATTTTAGAAAGGTATGAGCTCTGGCAATGATGAATGATAAAGGACATAAAGAACAGATAAGAAATTAGAAACTAACAAAAAAAATTAGCTTCCTGACAAATATGAAATTAAAAGCATGTATTTAATTCACATGTTAAATATGAAAGAACTGCCTTTTCATCCCATCTGTATTCATATTCTGGAATTTACTGGCTGTCATGCAGCATTTTCCATACGGCTTTCCAAGTTCATAATGCATTACACATACAGAGAAAAGTGTGTGTGTGGGTATAGTTTAAGGACTTTGTTAATTGGTCTGTGCAACAGATGACAAAGAATGGTACAGTGGAATCTGAAGAAGCTAATACCCTGACATTGGATGATATTTCTGATGATGATATTGATCTAGACAACACTGAAGTAGATGAGTACTTCTTTCTGCAACCCCTGCCGACAAAAAAGCGAAGGGCATTGCTGCGAGCTTCTGGGGTGAAGAAGATTGATGTGGAAGAGAAACACGAGCTGCGGGCCATCCGCCTGTCCAGGGAGGACTGTGGCTGTGACTGCCGTGTGTTCTGTGACCCAGAAACTTGCACTTGCAGTCTTGCAGGCATAAAATGTCAGGTAAATGTCTGCATTATTGATGTTATTTAATTATCAAGGGGAAGGGGAGGGTGTGTGTGCATGCACATGTGTGTACTTTTTGCTGCTAAAGTTATAACTACTGGAAATTAATGAAGTAATTATTAAACGAGAACACTTGTGGATCTCAAGCCAGCTTTTTTAAGGCCCAGATGTAAGAGTATATAGTGTGCAGTGCAAACAATCTCTGAACATCTTTATTTTATGATTGGTTTAGGCACATACATTGTTTAGCTTTGCTGTTGTTTTTTTTTCCTATATAAATATTCCATTCCTCGTATTCCTCTTTGGCCTTTATCTAAATATGCAAATGCAGACAACAGACGAACCAGTAGCCTGCAGATTTCGGAAGGGATATTACCTTTTATTTTACAGACCATTCACTTAGTGTCCAAATGTGAACTATATAATATAATCTAAACTCAGTGAGAAACAATAAACGAAACTCTGTGGTACCACCCTTTATTTAATGTGCATGATGCTTAACATGCATGCCTGATAAATTTGCATGTAGGCAATAAAAAAAATCTGCTAATACAGCAGGTAGTTTTCCCTCTGCAGACCGAAAAGGTATTTCATATTGTACCTTTACATAGTGCCCTACGTACAACTGTAAATGTCCCAAAATGTTCTCTAAAAGACATTTCCACTAATTATTCTGACTTGCTGTCATGCAGTTGAGTTGATTTCTTCCTGAATGCGTTTTCCGTCATATCCTAAGTCCAACCTAAACTTTCTCTGCTGGTTTTCATACTACATTCTCTCCACTGTCCGTGTTTTCATCTTCATGTGTGGAAGGTGTACTGCATTGTATTGTGTGGTTCTCCTCTGCATCGTATTTGGTGTTTAGGTATTATAGTGCAGATGAAAATCGTAGGCCTCAGGCTATCAAATTGAACTACCCCACTTCTGGGCTCAGTCACATTTTTAGCAATTTAAGATGGCCATCGTTAGATATATTAGTTTTGACCACAGTCTGTTGAGCTTACAATATTGCATCTGCAACTGGCTGGAATATCTTTTAAATGCACTTGAGGTTTTTTATTCCTGCTTTCTGTGGTCAGGTCTAACCACTGGCAACTTTATAAAGGTTTTTTTATATAATTCATTTTGTTTCAATAGGCTTCTAGTTTCCATGATTTTTACCAAATTTTAAGACTCTTTCTGGATACGCTTTTGTCTGGATTTGAGCACAACATGAAGTAAAGCTGCAGCAGATCCATAAATAAAAACTCTGCAACGTGGTTGCATGTCTGGGTCCCTTACTGTTCCCAGCAGGGCTCAGTTCCAGGGCTAACCCTCTGAGTTATTGTTAGCTTTTTTCACAAGTACTTCTCAAGGTGAATCCCACTTCACTCCTGTGTTTCTCTAGGCTGTGTAAGTTCTGTCATAGCACCAGGTTTATGCTGTGTATTGTTAATCTGTATTCTGTTTTTTTAAAAGGTGGATCGTATGTCTTTCCCATGCGGTTGCACTAAAGAAGGGTGTAGCAATACAGCAGGTAGAATTGAATTTAACCCTATCCGTGTACGGACTCACTTTTTGCACACGATAATGAAACTTGAATTGGAGAAAAATAGAGAGCAGCAAGTTCCAGCACTAAATGGCTGCCACAGTGAGATAAGTGCACACACTAGTTCTATGAGCCCGGGACCCCATCCCGCTGAATATGCCATTGCAGAAAATTTTGAGATCGAAACTGAACCTCCGGCTGCAGTTATCCATTCTCAGGCAGCCGAGGACTTGGGCTGCCCAGGGGAAGAGGAGGAAGAGGAAGATGGGAGTAGCTTTTGTAGTGGAGTTACAGATTCTAGCACACAGAGTTTAGCCCCTAGTGAATCAGATGATGATGAAGAGGAAGAGGAAGATGAGGAGGAAGATGATGAGGAAGAAAAAGCAGATGATTTTGTAGAAAGCATGGGCTCTCATGCTGACATGGTGCCACTTCCTTCTGTCCTTTGCTACTCTGATGGAACTGCTGTGCATGAAAACCACTCTAAAAATGCCTCGTACTATACTAACTCTTCAACTCTGTATTACCAAATAGAGAACCATGTTGCTGGCACTCCTAACCAGATTGCTGAGACTTACTCAGAAAGGGATGCTGTCAAGAACGGTAGTCTTTCTCTGGTGCCTTACAACGTGACTTCAGAACAGTTTGTTGACTACACACGGCAATCAGAGGAAACTTTTAGCAGCCCTCATTACCCTTCTGCAAATCCCTCGGTGATTGTTTGCTGCTCATCTTCTGAAGGTGATAGCAGTGCTCCATGTAACAGTTTATACGCTGAGCACAGGCCGAGTCACCCTCAAGTGGAATTTCACTCATACTTGAAAGGTCCTTCTCAAGATGGCTTTGTTTCAGCTTTGAATGGCGACAGTTGTGTACAAGAGCACCCTGCTGAGAATTCACTAAATCTCCCAGAAAAGAGCAGACTGCACGAAGAGTGCATCAAATCACCAGTGGTAGAAACAGTACCTGTTTAATATTAAAATTATTCTAGGACTGCCTGCCTGTATTAAAATGCACTCACACTGGATTTCCTAGAATCTTACTTTTTTAAGAGGTAGACAACATGTGGACTATAGTCAATGTTCCAGACACATTTTGTTTTCTCAAACTACACTGGCAGCGGTATTGCACAAAACCAGTTCATGTAAACATTTAAATAAAAATAATCAAACTGTCTTTTGATAAAAATAAAACACGTAAGTAAAAAACCACAACCAACATATTTCAAAGTAGCCTACCTGTCAAAGTATGTGAAACCTGCCAAGCTATCTGAATCAAAGCTTCGTGTTTTTGATTGTCGGGCCTGTGCAAGATGATTGTTAAAAATGATACTTTGAAATAATCATGTTTAGAGTCCTAATTTTCAACATATCTGAAAAGATGGTAAGTTTAATGTAAAAGTAACTACTGTACAAAAAAGTTTTAATTGTTCTGTACTGTATGTATTTTATTTATGGTAGTTTAGTACTCACGTTTTGATAAAAATGAACAGCATGTTCATTTGAGCGGAAGATCCGTATCTAGTTACAAAGAGCATGTCCACTTTTCATCTGGAGTATCATCTCTTCTTTTTTTTTTTTTTTTTTTTTAAATACTGTTTCTGGTAAATTACTTTGAAATGCATTTTTGTAGTATTTTCTCTTTTTACTGTTCTTGACAAACAGCAGAGTCAGAAAGGGGGCATTTACATTTTCTAGGAAGGTGAAAGGTAGACAATCCTCCATTACAATTGAGATGAGTGGCATTCCAGAGCCTAGTACCCCTTCCCCAAAGAAAAATTATCATGTATATAATGGCAAAGCAGTAGCTTAAGCTTGCACAGCACCTTTTTAGCCCAACAAACATTCAGATACTTATGCACTTTAGTGCCATTTTTGCAGTACTGTATTAACTGCGGGAACTGTGAATTATTTTGGAGAAATGCCATAGCTCCAGACTCTGAGGTGTATGTAAGATCTTAAAATTCATTGTAACAAAACCTGTATGTTTTTCCCAAGCCAGTTTATGAGTATGTCAGTAGGTAATTTATAAAAGCAGGATCTTGCTGATCAGATTTTAAATGAAGCATGGAAAAAAAATTCCTAAATATTTAGCAGCTTTTATGAAATACGAGACTGGCTTTTGTGGGCTTGTATCTCAAATGTAGAGTCATTTGGTCTAATTAGGAACCAGTAGATTCAGTGAGGAAAGAGCTTCAGAAATTTTGTATCTGCTAAAGTTTGCAAGCAAAATAGCATGTGCATCGTATGGATGTCTGTTACTTTGTACACCATTTGTTTTTAAATGAAATGGGAATTAAAATACCTGCTGTATCTCGCCATATCTCAACCTTTAATTTATTAACCAACCTTGCTTTCTTGTAGAAAAGGAGGTATAAGAACCTGCTTTTCTGTACACTGATAATCCTGCACTGCCTTATTTTGATTTCAAAGTCTATTTTAACATTTTTGGTCTTCTAATATGGAAATTTTATTCATTATACATCAAGTGGGTTGAAGTGTAGCCCTGTCTCGTTTGTCAAAATAAGGATCAGGATCTTAGTTTTTATCTGTGTCAAATCTAGATGGTTAACAGTCTGCATGTAAACACAGTGTAAATTGTAGCTCTGTAACTGTGACTTCTGGTTAGAAGCTCTTCAAAACATCATGTACAGTACTCCAGTAGAAAAACTGCCAGGTTTTTAAAAAAATAAGCTGACTTAATTTTTTTAATATGAAATTTGGGCAAAGTGATTTCTCATTTTTATGCTAAATTAGCAAAATATTTTTACTCCATGTAGTAGCTGGAAAGGTTTTTTCTTTACTTTTTCCACAAGAAGTTCTACATGTTTTATATGAACTGCAGTGAACAGCCCTAATTCTCTAGGGACTGGATAACACACTTAAAACAAATTCCATCTCCTGGGAAAGTGCAGTCACGTTGGTTATCTGTTTTTAGCCTCTCTTCCTCCTAGTCACAGCACACTCTAGTCCATCTCTAAAGGCCAAGTAGCCAGGTAAGCACATGTATTCTCCAATTCCAGATAGCAAATACCCAACTTTATTCTTAAAGGGAAACATGTTAGTTCATTAAAAGTTCTGTATCATCTAAGAATAAGAATAATATTATTCTGTTCGGGGCATTCTGTGGGCAAATGTAACACCTCTGTGTATATCTACAACTCACATTAACAGGCTTAAATCTGGCACTCACTCAACACCAGCACCAAAAGCACAAATCCCTTTTGCTTGAGCTGGGACAGTAGCTGTGAATTAGTTGCAGCTTTTTAACCTCAGAGTGTGTTGGCTGCTGGACGATCATGCACATTTTACCAGGGTATTTCTCTCAGGGGAAAATTAAATGAAATATTTTGTTTCATTATTCATCCCCTTACTGAGCAATAGGAAATTATTTTCTTGGCTCTTGTGCTTTGCTGTAAAAAAATATCTTTAGTAATGTTAGCAAGCACAGTAAGTGATTAACTTTATAAAATATATCTCAGCTACCTATAAACCACTAGCTGGTAATTGTTTAATATTTCCATTGGCACAGGCTTCAGACCAGAGGCCTCCTTAATATTAGCATCTGTATAAATTTCTGAGTATTTTGATGTGTATGTCCCATGCCATTGGGGTGTCAGGGGTGAGTGCAGCTGAATTCTCTAAAGCTTGCAGCACAGGACAGCAAGCACTAGCTTGTGATAGGGTAGAGAAGGTAGTGATTATATAAATAACGTGATTAAGTAGCTAATTCCTGAGAGTCACAAAAGTAGATTGTGCAGAATAAAGATTTATGTTGAAAAAATACTCTTAACTACCTGATAATGATGTAGATAAGTCGTAATACCTTTCTTTTGATCCAGTCTGTTGTTTTGTGAACAAGATTTGATCTTGGGATACAAAGCAAACAAATCTTGTTCAATTTTTGCAACAAGCTACAGTCAAGTCTGTTTGTAATTCTTGGAGATTTCCTGGGTGCTATACTAATAACACCAACAAGCCTAAAAACAGAGTGAAAACCCCCAGAAACCTATTTTTTCAAGATAGGCTACACTTGTTCCCTAGACAATTCCATACCATCAAAACCCAAAGCTCCAGCCTTTTCTAGCATGCGTAAGTTGACTGGAGTGAAATAAACCACCACAAGTGCAGCCCTGACCGAAAGAGGCTCATTCAGCTGGGACATCGAGAGCAGGCCATAGAAATGGGGTGGAATTCAACATTCCCACCCCTTGATTAGACTTTCATGTTTTGTTTAGAAGAAAAAGAAATGTTCTTTGTATAAGGAAAGATAAACTTAAATCAAGGGATGGAAAAATGTTTTCATGTTGTTTTCTGAGCTAGTATATAATAATATATGATGTGTCCCATTTCGCAGTTGGTTAATATTCATGTTGATAAACAGTTCTTTCATTTTGGGTAATCTTATTTCTGCTGCTAAAAGTGTTACATTACTAAATGATAAACAGCACTATTTGCTTCTGTATTGACAAAGTGTATCATTTGTGGAAATGTTTACTCTACTGGTAGCTCTATCAGCTTTATTTCCCAAGATACCTGGCCACTGATAACGACTCCAGAGAAGCCAGGTACTAAATTGGTAGGTAGTTTATGATTGCACTGCCTAGTTCAGAAAAAAATGAGTCGAAACACAAATATTTCCCTCTTTCAAAACAAAACAGCATTTTCACACAGATCACTGGAACAGCACCTAATCCTGGATGCCTTTTTGCCTGTAGTGTGAACTTAGCCTCTGTGAAAAAATACAAAGTTTTAACTCACATTAGACATAAAATTAGGGCTTTTCTGGCAAAATTGCAGCAGTTGCAATTGTTTCCTAAGACCTGTAACTCATGCCCACTGGACCATTCTTAAAAAAAGTAAAAATATAAAGCTGGTCAGTAAAAGTTTCTAATATTTTTTCCTTAAAAAAAAAATATCTTTATGAGGGCTTTGCCATTTTTATCAGAAAATTCTAGATTTGTAAAGTTTTACTATTTTTCATTTTCATAAGTTCCTGCTAAGTGAATCATAATTTGAGTTGACATTTATCTATTCTGAGGCCACTGATTACAGTATCCTAGTAACCATTGCTTGCTATAAATATGGCTCAGCCAGCTCACTGATCTGCTACCTGAGTCACTCAACAAACGGTCCTGCCTTTTGTCTCGGTTCTGCAGAAACTCCATGTAGTGTTCATAGAATCACAGAATGGCTAGAGTTGGAAGGGAGGAGTTCCAACCCCCCTGCCAGGGGCAGGGACACCTCCCACTAGAGCAGGTTGCTCAAAGCCCCATCCAGCCTGGCCTTAAATACTCCCAGGGATGGGGCATCCGCAGCTTCCCTGAGCAACCTGTTCCAGTGCCTCACCACCCTCACAGGAAAGAATTTCTTCCTAATACCTAATCTAAATCTCCGCTCTTCGAGATTCATGGTGGTGTTACTCACTGGGATTGCTAAATGATCCAGATCCAGTTTCTGATCTTATCTGGGTGTTGGATTTCAGTAAACGTGCTAACAAACTGATCCTGTAGCATTCCCTGCCTCACACTTGAGCGGATAGCTGTTACAGATTGCAAACATACTTTTGTATGCAAAACAGAGCACGCATTATGGTTTTTAATATTTTGGCTGTTCCTGACTCTTTGCTAGAAATGTGACATACCCCATAGAGAGTACTGGGCTCAGACAGAGGACACCTGGGTTCTGGTGCCTTTGCCTTTGTCCTGCTGCGTCACTTTCATTTTCTGGGCTATGGTTTGTAAGGGACTCGGAGATCATGTGCTAAAAAAGAAGGGGCTTTTTTCCCCTTCTTTTTTTCTTGGCACCATAGCTAAATTTTTATACTGCTAAGTCAGTTTCCCAATAAAGCCCAGTCCAGCTCAGAAGTGAAAAGAAATGCAAAGCGCAAAAGCAATCTCCTTTCCATGGACTGGATTAACGAGCAAAAGTTTAACAATAAATTTCACAGTGAAAGTAAGAATAAAAGCTGTGTTGAATATACATTTTTACCTGTGCAGTGCTTAGCATTTGAGCAGCAGGATTGCTGTTTGCCTGCAACACTGGACTGCTTTGCTGCAGCAGGCAGTCTCATTCTGCTGCAGGTTGTCTTCTTCCCCCAGCTGCGTTTCCTCAGCTGAAACTCCTTGTCTGTGCTGCTCCTGCAGCAAAGCAGGTGTCCTTACTCAGAGCCTTGAGCAAAAGAGACCTACGGTATTTTAAAAGGCATTCTCTAAATAAGGAACTCCCATGTTACAGCTCATGAGTTGTATACACGCGTGTTCATTGTGCCAGGTGTTGATTTCCCTGAAGCAGTCAGGAACAGGGACAGAAGAGCATGGTCTGAGAAATCCTTACATGTTTAGGGGTATTAGGCTTTCCCACCAGGACTAAAGAGTAATTCTATCTTCTACTTTATTATGGTTGCAGAACATTTGATGTAAAATACTTAGAAAAGCTAGAATTAACTCAGAGAATATATTCTATAGAACTTATTTCTAAAATACTAAATCTGATTACTATTTTTTTAAAATGGTAGAAAGCTACTGTTATTTTCAAAGCAGAGTCAAGTTCATTAACACGTTCCTTGGTATGAGAAATCTCAACATTTGCCTTTTCAATGTTTTCATGTTTTTTAATATTCCTTAATTTTGTTGTTTTCTGTAATCACTGTTCATGTGCAAATTATTAATTGTCCATTTTCTCCAAGAAGTGTAAAATCCAAAGCACAAACACTGTAAAGTGATGAACAAGTGTGATTTGGTTGTAAAGATGTCTGAGTCAACACACAATCGAGTTCTTCATAAGTGGTTCCTGTTCACTGTCTGTTCCCACTCCAGAATCAGAGGCAGCTTTTAATTTTATTGCTAATAGATGTGCCAGAGTACTGTTTTCATTTAAGGAGGAAAGTTATAACATCCTTGAGAACTTTCTGATACCCTAGTGGCTGATACCAATAATTTTACTTTTTATAAGCACATTCGATTCATCAGACACCTGTTTTGCAGTTTTTTCCTTTTTTCTTAGCCTTCCTCCATTCATCTTTGTGTTTGGGAAAGGTCTGTTGTACAGTAAGGCTTTTGATGAACATCAAGCACAAGGGCAACTTAGTGTCCTTTGTACGATCTGTCCTTTATTTTGCTAAAATGCTTCATTTTGGTTTTCACTTAACGTTGGCATGTAGATAGGCTGGAACTGTGTGGAAAATAGCACCGCCCCTGTTGGCTCTGAATATGAGAGGCACGAGGGAGTGATGCCAGTGGGGGTCTAGAGACTCTTCCTTTCCATACACACTGACAAATAGGAAGGAAATCTCCCCCGCAGGCTGCAGAGATGTGGTAGGGGATCCTCATTGTCTCCTGAGGCCTGAAGATCCAGGGGAAGGGTCTCATTCTTCATACAGCATGGTCCCCACTACAGGATGAAAAATCCAAGATTTGGGAAAGCAGAAAACCGTAACTTCAGGGAACAAAATGTTTCCTTCAAACTACTGTTATCATTTTCTGTCTTTCTTCTAATATAAGTAATAAATAATAAATTAAAAGGACCCTTTTGTAAAATAGAAGTTAATTAGATGTTAAAAAAGAAATGTTAAAGGTACTAGTCCACTGCTGCATAGAATGGTACCCACTACACAGAAGGTCCCACTGACTGGAAAACCATATTCACGATGCTCTGTATTGCCAGTTGAGAAGATGGTAGTCCTTCATCCAGGGCTGGGGTTGGAGACAAAAAGAAAAAAAAAAAAAAGAAAAAAAGAAAAAAAAGGGCCAGAAGGCAAATTTCATTTATTTACTCAATTATTTTAATTTGGATCTTAGCAGTGACACTTTTGTTTTACTTAGGTATTTTATAAATGAATGTCAAATAGACTCAAGTCAAAAGTTTGCCTCGTGTACATTCTCCAATTGTGTACTTTTCCAACAAGCTGTGAGGGCTGGAATAGCTTTTCTTGATGGAGAGGAAGAATGGTGGAAGATACAAATGAACATCACTGTTCTAACACAAGGATCTTGAGTCAAATGTCTGAGGCAGAGCTGGACACACCCTGGAGTGACTGAGTGGAGAGCAGAAAGGGCAATTTAGAGGAAAAGAAGGGTGAAGATTAGAGGTAGGTTGATGAGGAAATTTTTTTTCTTCAAAAGAGCAAAAGAAAACACTATATATAAAAGAAAAGGAAGGAAAAAAGGAAATTAAGATATCCCCAGAGGAAGGATGGAAAAGTATATGCAAGTTCACTACAAACTTGGCCATGTTAGATCATAATATTAAGTCTGTTGTTTAATGTATTTTAAAACAAACATGAAGTCAGTGCATACAGGAAATACCATTTTTCCATGTGTACAGGCAGACATTAAATAAAAGACTTATCCAAAAGCATGGGGTAAAAACTACAAAGCAAAGCAACACCCTGGAAGCATTGCTGCCAGGTCTTTCCTTTGTCTATGTCAACTGCGAAGTCATGCTCAGCATCATTTTAGTTACCTCTGGTCCCAAGCACATGTTCTAATATGATGTTATATCTATAATATTATATATATGTTTATGTAATAATCACATGTTCTCAGCTAAAGGAAGAAGAAATAGGTGTCCTTTCTATTAGCATTTGAGAGGTATTTTCAAATGAGACTTGGTAGACATTATGGCAGCTAATTCTTCTAGTTTTTTCCATCTTACACTTCTTAAAGCTGTTCTTAAGAATGAACTGGGTTGGAGTATGGGCGAAGGTCAGCCTGCTGGGGTACTGGGGATCACTGTAAGGAACCAGCCACCCATTTGTGAGTCTCTAATACACAGATTGAGCACGAGTTTTCAGCTTCTTGTAAAGATTGTATCATCATGTGCACTGGCAGTTGGTTCTCTTAAAAGCAGAACAAGCGTGCTGGGGTTTTTTTTCAAACCATTTCACACAAATGCCACCACTTCATTTCTAACATAACAATGCCCACAGAAACGCTGCTCAACAACTGGGCCCTTCTTCTAATTGACTGATTGTAGGCACTTCTATGGAAATACGTCTGAAGTGTAGTTTGTGAAACGTTAAAAAAAAAAGTGTTTGATGTATAATAAGCGCTAGGAATTTAACAGTGCAAAATTAGTCAAAATCTGTAGATTAAAAATCCGTTCCTAAGAGCCTCAGCCTGTAATATTGTCTTAGTAAAGTTGGTCTTTTAAGTTAAATTGCATTCTGGTGTAATAACCTTTTACAAATAGAATTATTAATACTTACGTACTGGTTAATACATGTTAAGATAAAACATGGCAGTTGGTTAATTATTTTTTTGTTTGCTTCTATCTGCAGCTAGGATGTAACAATTTTGCAAAAAAAAATAATCAAACAAGACAAAACCAACACATACTACATTTTATGTTTAAAGTGTTTTCGTTTTTTTAACAAATGCAAAGTATGTAACATTTACACTGTCTAGTCCAGCCTGCCTTTTAGAAGAGTCATCTCTCCGTGTGTGCGCGTGTGTGTGTGTGTATACACACCATAAGAATAGAAAAGTGCTTTTGAAATTTATTGTGGCAAGTGGTAAATAATGCACCACGGCACAGATTCAAAAGCTCTTAACTTGATGATCTTTCAGACATGTAATTCATTCAAATGGGACTAGTACATTCTGCTGTAACTGCAACTGTGTGTTTAAAAATTTGTACATTACTGCTAATTTTACTGATTTTTCGAGAAATAATTATGTTAAGTACTTACCATTTTCCATTACAGAGGATCTTGCATACAAAAATCGTGGAGATCTCAACAGTAAAGCAACATGTTTAATTGGACTACTGCTTTTACACTGTTTGGAGAAGCAAAGGGAAAGAAAGTTCATCTTAAAATCTGTACGTGGAAGTAATTTTAAGCTTCATGAACTACACATTTCCTTATTTTCCTTTCAGTTTTTTAAAAACAAGTTGTAACATCAAAGATGCCAAAGGGTAATATAAGCTACAATACTAGTCAACAGAACTTAACCTAGACCTTATGTTGTAATAATTTATTCAAATTAACTGTATTCTTCTGTATTTATATTTTCGGTATTTATTATGAATGATATGGAATTTGATGTATTTATTGTGGCTTATTACTGCGGTGTATATATTACAAAAATGAGCATTTTTAAGTCTTAACATTAGGTTTTTTTGTTAATTAGTGGCACTTGTATCGGCTGTATTTTTATTATATATTGTACAATATATATTGTCCATTTGTTTGCAATGAAGTAAAACAGGTTTCTACATTACATCATGGCTGCCAGTGCATCGTGCATCTTATTTCTTCTCTGCAGTCACTAGACAGGCCTCTCTTCTCTGACAGAGCCAGATTTAGTGCTGCAGCTTCTCCTCCAGAGCCTCTAAAGATGCTCTGTGAAAGGCCAAGCATTTCTCTCTTTCCTCTCAGTCTGATGGAATAAGGAGAAACAGTTTCTGTTTGAGGTTTGTTTGTTTGGGTGTTGCTGCTGTGTATTTTGTTTTTAAATTAGCATATAAATATTTAAGAAATAAACAGAAATGCCTTGTTAGGTATATCCATTTGTGCTTTAATGCTACTATTGCCTACAATTTTCTTTGGAATACATGTTTATTACATGATTCATCTGCACCTATCATGGTGAATTTAATAATTTTCATTTTAAGTTAATGAACTAATGAAAAAATGGTTTTCAACAGCTATTGGGAAAAAATTTTGCAACAGCTCTCTCTAGTGGACAATTTGCAGTAATTTTAAACAACAAAACATTTCAATGGCTACAATTGCATATATAGCATACTGTTAAATCCCAGGACAACTGCTTAATTATTTTGAAAATTACTGATCAGGATTCCTTCATTATGAAAATAATTAACAGTCACAGGTCTCTACCATCTTTTTATTCTGATATTTATTAAAATTGAACTCTATACTTGCAAAAGTTAAGGTGTCCTTAAGTGTGCATTAACAACAAATTACACATGGCTAAATAATTTGTATTTATGAAAACTGATGAAGACCAGGTGTTTTTCTCTAGGTAATAAAGAAGCGTTCTCACAGGAGTTAAGGTGGCATTTGTCTCTGGTTAGGAGTTAGCAGATGTTAATCTAATCCATTCTGTGTTATCAGACTGCTTTTTGGATTGCCACAAACCATGCTTAACAGTGATGCTATAGGTTTTGCTAAGCAATATTGACACAAAAATTTTGTAAAAACAGATTTCAACACTAGTCTTCCAATGTAAGACATCAGGATGCCAGTTCAGAAGTAAGAAAACTTAACACTAAGGTTCACTTGTAAGTTGATGTATTAATAGTATTCATGTAATTTTATACTCGCACTACTGTAAATCAGCGCTTACTCCTGAGGGTGCTGAAACATACTCAGGTGTGGTGAGCTGGGGAAGTCCTACTGCAGTTAATGGTGTCATAAGCAAGTAGAGCCACAGAGGACTAGTGGGGTCTCTTGTTCATGGGTGGGAGCTGCCCATGTAGGCCCAGAAGTTCTAGAAACATTCAGAACCTGCTTTGTCCTGCTATGAGTAAGGCTGAGCTGCCTTTGTCTGAACTCAAGCCTTCTTCAGCCATGTGATTACTTTCCTGGACATGTAAGAGAGAATGGCAAGATGGGTGTTAACACTTAGTACTAGGTTTTCTGGTAACATTCAGTAGTTTACAGCCATCTGACTGACATAAGAAATTTCACATGCCGCATATCTAATAGCATTTCATTTTTACCCATCCATGGGGGAAAGAGAGCATAATACCATTGCTGAAAGCGCTTTAAATTGAAAGAGGAGGTTTTAAGAGCCAGAGAACCCCCTGCAACAAACTCCAATCTTCAGGATTCCACTTACATGCATGTTAACGGCATCGGGAAGAGCTGTAGATAACGTGAAACACTTGAAGATGCTTCAGTTGCTTTTTAAACACATAATACAACATTAAAAATAAATAAAATTCTTCACTTTGATTTATTAGCTTAAAGTAGACTAAAGGATTATCATTTACATGTTTCAGTGTGTACTATGCCTGTAATGCTGCAGGACAAATGAAGAAGTTCGCTGAAGGAACAAAGCTAAATGTTTTCAATGGACATTTCAGCAGAAATCTCCTGCTAACAAGAGAGAATGCATCATGTCACCATCCTTCCAGAACTCCAAAGTGGAGTGTAGCCTAAAGGAAAATTCAAGTGATTTTAAGATGTTTAAGGTGTGACGGTGCTGCACCGTGGCCTATTTTCACTATAAACGATTTATTTCTCTATTATGTCATTACTAAAGAATGTTCTGGATTATGCAGCAAATACGTCTTGGTTTCTGATACCAAAATGGGATTTAGCTGCACAAACTTTTCTTTGTATGGCTTGATTTTATATGTGCACCTCGAAATGCACTACATAGGCAGTCTGCGGAAACCATTTTTACTTTCACATTTGTGTTCAACTGGGTTCCTGCTTAACTGCAAGCTGCGGATAATGGCAAACCAGCCTTGCAGAAGAGCTCCTCCACTTATACTAGAAACACAAACAGCATTTTTAGTTCTATTTATTCTAGCATTTCCCTTGGGCTTTTTACACCAGTCCCAGGCAAGTATTGGAAATGCATGCTGGAGCCATGCATGACCTTTTTTGGCCACACCTCTGCCTCTTCCTTCCCTTTCACATCAAAGGCACAGGCTGCTCCTCATCTCGCTTGGCTTTTGTGTGGCTTCATTTTTCTGCAAATCCCCTTTCTTGCTCCAAGTTGCTGCCAACAATTAGGGCTGCTTCAGCTTTAGCTCATGGCAGAGATTTTAGTAAGGCCCGGGCAACCCACAGAAACCAATTTTTGTTCCACAGCCAGCAAAAACATTGCAAGTCTACGCTGTAGCCACAGGCCTTGAATGACTCAATGAGTGGCCTTCAGCAACTCATTTCCAGTTATTGAGGCAGGGGGGGTAGTAGCTGTGATTTGCCCTGAGCTCACTAGCTTTCTCTTCCCCTTAATCCTTTTTCCTCCCTTGTTACACATTCCAATCCCTTTTGATGAACTGAATGCCTTCTTTGCCTCAGTCTTTAGCAGTGGAGTAGGGTGTCCCCCGAGTACCCAGACCCCTGAACTAGCAGTAAGGAGCGGGGAGCAGGATGAAGCCCCCATAATTCTAAGGGAGATGGTGAGGGACTTGCTTCAAAACCTAGACACAAACAAGTCTATGGGCCCTGACGGGATTCACCCGAGGGTTCTGAGGGAGCTGGCAGAAGTGCTTGCAGAGCCACTTTCCATCATCTACCAACAATCCTGGCAAACTGGGGAGGTCCCAGCTGACTGGCGCCTAGCAAATGTGACGCCCATCCATAAGAAAGGTCGGAAGGATGATCCGGGGAACTACAGGCCTGTCAGTCTGACCTCGGTGCCTGGGAAGGTCATGGAGCAGATCATCCTGAGTGCCATTATGCAACGCATGAGGGACGCCCGG
>VXBW01005696.1:1421330-1459858 GCA_013400375.1 Thinocorus orbignyianus | reverse complement strand
CTGGAGCAGGTCCAGAGAAGGGCAAGGAAGCTGGTGAGGGGTCTGGAGAGTAAGTCATAGGAGTAAAGGCTGAGGGAGCTGGGGTTATTTAGACTAGAGAAAAAGAGGCTGAGGGAAGACCTTATTGCTCTCTAGAACTACCTGAAAGGAGGGTGTAGAGAGACGGGGGTTGGTCTCTTCTCCCAAGTGGCAGATGATAGGACAAGGGGTAATGGCTTCAAGTTACGCCAGGGGAAGTTCAGGTTAGATATTAGGAAATATTTCTTTACTGAAAGGGTTGTCAAGTATTGGAATAGGCTGCCCAGGGAAGTGGTTGAGGCACCATCCCTGGAGGTATTCAAGAGAGGAGTTGACAGGGTGCTTGGGGATATGGATTAGTGTTGGATGTTTTTTGTGTGGTGTGTTGGGTTTGCTAGTGTTGTGTTGTGTGGTGGTTTGTGGGGCTTTTTTGTTGTTGTTTTTTGGTGTGGTTTTTTTTTTGTGTGTGTGTGTAGTTGTTTTTTGTTTGTGTGTGTGTTTTTTTTGTTTTTTTTTTTTTTTTAATTCCCCCCCCATTGGTTGGACTAGATGATCTCAAAAGGTCCCTTCCAACCTAGGTGATTCTGTGATTCTGTGAAAATATACACAAGAGCGCTTGGATTAGGAGACAGGCAACTGTAGTCAGCAAATGTTTCCTTGTCCTAGAGTAGCACAACTCAAGATGTAGGTAAATGTGCTGTGTGTCATTGTGAACTGTTCCCCATTGACTTACAAATCTTACTATTGCATAGAAATAATTTAATTTCAAAGCAAAGTTTAATATTAAAGGAAAGATTTTTACTTAGATGCAAGGCAATGGATAACATGGATAAATGTTATTTTACTGAATGGCCTTCAGAAGCAATTACACCAACAAGTGACAAAAATATATATAATTGTCTTCCTTAGCAACAGAGGCAGTAGGTGGCAGCCTGTCAACTGACAAGTTATCAGTCAGAAGGCACATGATGATTTCCCTGATAGCATACACATCGCCAATCACTTACCATCTCCCTGGCAGCACTGTATGTTCGAAGTGTAGCAGGTTTAGCCAAATGGCTACATCTCAGTCTAACATTATAATCTTGATCAGATGCCTAAGATTATATAAGGCGCATTCCCAAAATGTGGGAGATTATTCTCTAAAAGGAAGTAGTGTCCACAAGTTCTTTCAGTTTCACGTATTTCTCAGCTACAGTAATTCAACACATTTAAAGAAATGTATACAGCAAAACTTAAAGTGCAGAAAAGTTAGTACTGCATTGTAGGATGCACCATAATTACTCAAGAGAGTCACGCTGGAGGAACAAGTTATGCCAAGGAGAATATCTACGAAATAATTTACTTTTCAGGAAAAATCAAAGACTGATGCTAGAAAACCACAGAGAAGATGCACAATAACTAATACTAGAACCTCTTGCTGTTTTTCTTACTGTTGCTTTGTTATTACTTCAAAAAAGGAATTTTTAAAAAATGTAATTTAATTAAAAAAATATTTTCTAACCTTCCTATCTATTTACAGATTTCCTATTTGTTTTTCCAAAGCTGTATATTATATATATATATACACACACACACACGCGCGTACATACACATATTTGGAAGTGCAATAATCAGTGTAGACACAGAAGTTAATTTCAGATCTCTGAACAGAACACAACAACCAAAAAGAGTCACTTAATGTCTTCCTCTGTTTATAGAAGTGCTTCTGTCTTTTCTTGCAGGTATTAGGGAGCCCAAGTAAGACTGAACTGCTGTTGTACTAAGTACTGTAAAAATACAGACTAAAGTGTCACTCGTAGGTTAAAAAGTGAACTTATAAAAGTTACAAGTGTTTGCAATAGTAACAATAGTTAAAAAGCCCATGTTCAAGTGTCAAAAAGTGTTCAAGTCTCAAAAAATGAAAGAAAAACGTTAAAGACAATTTTAAGTTTTCCCCTCCCACAAGCTAGAACTGAACACAAAATAAAATAACTAGGTGATCTGCTACACTTATTCTCGTAGAACACCAAATGACAAGGACATATGTTGCCATATCTGCTATAATATTATCCTAAATTACCAACTAGAACAGCAAAAAAGAGGGTGGAGCTCCTCTAGCACTGAGCTCTTGCTCAAGAAGAGATTCCTGTCTCCGAGTGCAACAGAACCCTTGTTTCCTTGCAATTTAAATTCTATGCAAATTCTGAATGTTACCTCCGAAAAGAAAAATTGGTAATGAGTACACAAATGATGTTTCATACATGCAAATTCCAACCTGACAAGCTTGTAAGAGAAGCAGGTTGAATGGACTACCCTTTAGTGGCATTAAAAATAATGCCTTTTCTGTATAACATGAACTAGGAACTAGAAGAACTCAGGTCCTTTTAAACTTGTGCCGAATACCTTGTATTCTAGAACAGCTTCCTTGAACACTTGGTTTCCTGGGGGGTCAACACGGCACAGCTGCTATCTGTGTTCATGCTGAAAATTTTCTCATTGACCTGCATCCTATTTTCCTCAGCTCCTCCAGTTTGCCAAGAGCATTTGTTGCCCTTCTGATATTGGTTTGATCTGCAAAAGTAATAAGAATACTTTGTATTCCATTGCTGAATTATGGAAATATTTATCAGAGGACACAGGCAGATCTTGATAAAATGCTATTTCATACAGCCTTCCAGTTTCACAATGGCATTAACAACCCTTCCAGGAAAGTCTTTTAAACAATTTATGTCCACACTGTAGCAAGTTATTTTAAGTCATACATAGGATATTCTCAAAGGTGTCACCAAAAGCCTTAGAAAAGCTAAGACGTGACTCAAAGCCATGATTATCAAGCCAGAAAAAAGAAACTGAGCTAATGCTTATGGCATATTCTTGCTGGTCTTGCTTATTCACTTGTTGTCTTTTAGATAACTTAGAACTACTGAAAGGATTTCTTCTTCCTCTTCTGCAGAAGCTGAACTCATTAGTCTGATACTGTTAAATTAGTGAAAGATAGGCTCTCTCCCCCCTACTAGAAATTAAAAAAAAAAAAAATATCAGCTCACATCATCATCCATCTATCCATCCATCCATCAGACTTGATAGATATGCATTTATCTGTAAGGGTATTATCTATTTACCAGGACAAAAGGACAAATTTTGTATTTTGTTCCATTCAACCTTTAATACCCACCCCTTCACATTTATTCTCAGCTTTATATTTGATCATGCAACCACATGTATTTGTCTTCACTTTAAAAATTTGAATTTTTTTTTTCTTTTTGGCAGCCATGACTTTTCCTAAACCTCCCTCCTCTTATAAGCACAGTACTTTAAGGAAAATATTAAGCCTTTCCTAAAATACTAAGTGTTACTAGCTGCATCTTACTAAGCCTGTTATGTGCACCTTTCTTGAGATTCAGATCATTAGAGAGTTAATTACTAAGGTGGTTGCTATAATACCTCATATTTTCCTCCATTTGAATAGATACCATACGTGTTCAACACAATTCTTTCAACAAGTTGCAACGTCCAAGCACCTTTTTACCTTTAACATTTCCCATCCTACTTAATGACATGGTTGGCACTTCTAGACAACAGTTAAGTCTTCTCCTTGTCTTTATTCTGTTGCTTTTTTCCCTTCCTAGAATTTTATATTAATTTCATAGACATATTCCTCCTGTATCATAACCCATGCAAATTTAAGCCTATTTTGAAAGCTCCATAATTTGTGTAAACCAATCAAGTTTTCTCCAAATCGGAATATAAAATTTTAATATAAAATAGATTCTACCTTATTAAAGTGCAATTCTGTGTGATTTTAGATGCTTTAAGGGTGGGACAGTCATTAATCTCACATTCATACCCTGAAGTAGATATTTTCAAGTAAGCGTACATTTCTGTTCCTATAGGGGACATTGTGCAGAGGAGTTACCTTCATTAAAGAAGGCCTGAAATAATCACAGTCAGAAAATGGGCATGATTGGTGATTACAATGGAATGCTAACTGGAGAGTGTTTAACAACTGTGCATCCAGTAAAATAACTAAAGAAAAAGCCAACTGTATCCTGGGCGCATCAAAAGAAATGTGGCCAGCAGGTCAAGGGAAGCCATTGGCCCTCTACTCCACCCTGGTGAGATCCCACCTGGAGTACTGTGTCCAGTTGTGGAACCCTCAGCACAGGAAAGACATGGACCTGTTGGAGCAGGTCCAGAAGAAGGTCACAAAAATGATCAGAGAGATGGAGCATGATCAGAGGACAGGCTGAGAGTTGGGAGTATTCAGCGCGGAGAAGAGAAGGCTTTGGGGAGTGGCCTTTCATTACTTGCTTCTAAGAAAGATGCAAACAGTCTTTTTCAGTCTGTTGTGATAGGACAAGAAGTAATGTTTTTGAACTATAAGAGTGTAGATTTAGACTAGGTACAAGAAACAAATTTTTTACAATGAGGGTAGTGAAACACTGGGACAGGTTGCCTAGAGAGGTCAATGCCACATCAAGGGGCATTCAAGCTCAGATTGGGCGAGGCTCTGAGCAACGTGATCTAGTTGATGACCTTTAAAGGTCGTTTTCAACCCAAACTGTTCTATGATATATATTTTTAAATACTTAACCAAAGGAAGGCTATTTATGAAGACATAGCTCCATACAATCTATTGAAGTATAGTTGTGGATGCTTAGAAGAATTTAATTGAAAGAGGTGTCAGAATAGCTAGGAAGGCCAAGGTCTCACCTGGACCAATAAAACTAAGGTCAGTTCTTTGTAAAAGGGGAAAGAGTTACAACAACAACAAAATAATCAACATGTAAGTATTTGCACAAAAAATTATGTGCAGATAGCATTAGAAACCTGTTAGGTAAACATCGCATAAATCACTAAAAGGTAGGAAAAAAAGTGGGGTTAGTAGATAATATGTAATTTAAAAGCAATAAAGAACATTAACACATTTTTTCAGCATTTTGTTAAGCAGGTCGGAAATCTATCACGACATAAATCTGCCATAAATTTTAAAGTTCATGAAATATAAAAAAAACTATAAAAATTGACTAAATTAGTATCAGAATAAGCCGATTTTCCATTAAAATAATCACACATGTATTTCTGTGAGACTTATTTCTTTTCTATAGCAAAAAAAGAATGGACTTGCTAAAAGCTGAGCACAGCGTGCTTGCCTACTTGGCTTCAACCTGAAGATCAAATATTTAATTTTTCAAGTGAGTAAAATCAAAAAAATACCGAGAAAGGTTCACTGAGAAAATTAAAAGATCAAAACCAAGAAATTAAGTCAACAGATTAAGCATAAAAATATACATATAAAGCATCTTGTTTTGTAGACAGTATAGAATAATTTCTCATAACTCTACAGAGAAAACTAGTCTTCTTCAGAAGTACTTAAAACGTGGAGAAATATACACATGGTCCCCAAGGTGAAAGAGGACTATAGAATCCACGAGTCAGTGGTCAACACAAAGTCTTATCATAGAAATATTGTAAACGATTTTCTTAATTGGGACCTCAATCATCTTTGGTATAACAGACCCCTAGGGAATCTCTGATGACAAGTTTTATATCTAACTTAAATAAGAGGGAAAAGAAACATTTTGTATACACATTTAAACATTTTACATATAAAGTACACATCACTTAAAAATGCAGTATACATATATGATCACAGTTTAGAATGGATCTTTTCTTTTAATAAAATGCTCCTGGCCTATAAATATCAAATCTTAATTGTTCTGGCCAAAGATCCATTTCTGGAAGGGGTCTGATGGATTACAGGACGCCAAACTCGGATGCTTTCCATTTCCTGTAAGGCACATGTGTAGAGCTGCATTATACAGAGTTTGATCCTAAAGTGGGTAAAAGGAAAAAAGAAAAGAAAGTAAACAAACAATAGACATGCTATTTCCACCCACTCTTTGTGGTTTTTTCCCCAGTTTCATTATTGTTAAAAGCAGTAAGGCCATACTGGTAGTGCAGAGGCAGAGGTGTTAGCAAATGAATGCAAGTAGTACGCAAGTGCCAACATATTATGTTAGGAAATTTAAAAAAAAATATTTTAAAAGATACGAAGCATTTAGATTGACTTCCAGGTGGATGCCCAGACACACACACTAAAGGATATCAATGGTTTTCATAAGTGACATTTCTACTATAGATTTAAAATAGTAAAATCATACAGTTTTGGTCTGGTAACTGAAAGGCTGCTCCCAGAAATAAACTTACGGTTTTTTGGCTTCAGTTTTATTGAATATAATAAAATAACTCATATAAAAGATCACCGATGAGATGGCGATTCACTGCACAGCCTAAATACCTTTTGATGCAGCCATTGTTCTTCTCCAATGGCAAAGGTTTTCTGGCCTTTGTAGTTACATTCACGAAGATGCACAGGTCCTTTAGAAGCGTGCAGGCAAAGCTCCTTCTGAATGTTATGTCGAATTTCATGGTGTGCAGAATATTCAAAGTACTATTTAAATAATTTTTCAAAATTTCAGTAAATAAATACAAACAAGAGTATTAAGATAAATTAACCCTTCGAAATCCCAGTACACAAAGTAATAAATTTCTTTTGTTACTCAACAATTTGAGACACACAATTCTTTGATTTATAGCATGCTTTAAAAGTATTTACCAAACTAAAAGCAATTTTTAATACTAATGCAGTGGAATATATTGCAAGTATAAACTGAAAATGGCACATAGTGCAATGTGTTATGATGCAAGATCTCATTGCTTGCTCCCCCAGGAATCATAAATAATTCAAGGAGACAAACTGAGAAGAAAAGATGGATAACTTAAATTTTGGCATTTCTTAACTTAAAAATTTGTATTCTATTTCAGTTGCTGGACTCTGTTTTCTTTCCTCAGAGAAACTAAAATAAAAAATTTGCCACACAGAACAATGCTGATTGCCATACATTAGCTTCTGTTGCTTGATCTAAACAATATGTGCTGACAATAGGATGCTGTTATGCTCTCTTGTGAGATAGCCATTAGAAAAGTAATATAAATACGTAGTTTGTGAATGAATTTTACTGTTATTTCCTGACAGCAGCGTACCCTTAAAGCTCAGGAATTCCAGGCTATAATTCAGATCTTAATGGGGACTTAATTCCAACAGTTAAAGACACAGCTGTCCTTTTATACCTCTCGTCCTACACTATCATCCTGGTCTCTTAATTTTCTCCTTCATTAAACAGCAGAGTTCTATCATTACATCCCATTACCACTGTGTCTTGGCTCCATATGTCAGCTGCCTTCACTATATCTTTCCTTTGACTATTAAGACTAGGCTCAGTTAGCTCCCTGTGGCTTTCAACTACCTGTCCAACTGGTCAGCTTCTGCCTCCTCACTGCCTTGGCATCAGTGGGAATAGCATTGAGGACAAACAGGCATCTCACTCTTAAGTCTCTGCACCCAACATTACTCCTGGGAACAGGTACTGAAAGGAATGACCTGTAGTCACTTAGCTCTCAGAAGTAACAGTTGACTCTAAATCTGTTAATTTGACTTAATCTGTTCTGATTTATCTTTTGAGCTCCAAAATCTCTGCAAGCCCTGAAAATACAACTTGAGAACTAGGTTAAAAACTTCATTAATTTTGGATATTGATATGCTATTGCGACAGACATCTTTCTGGCCCCAGAATATTCTAAAAAGGAAGAATGATAAATAACTGAAGCATAAATCTGAAAACTAGGTTCTCTCTGCCATTCCCTTCTCGTATCTCAAACATACGGACAAAGACGATGGCATGGAAAATGTCAGCCTACACTACTAAGGTCCAGTAAAGGACATGATACAACTGAAAACAGAGTAATATAATGAGAAGGGTTAAGTAAGCAAATATGCACATCTCTTGAGCATTACCAGCACAACTTGCATTAAAATTCTCTGAAGGTTGGCATTTAAAGGGATTCAGACTGTTATTTTATGGCAGAAGGAAAAACATAAAACACAGCACTTGGAAAACATAGAATTTTAGTACAGTCCAAGAGAACTTAGAAAGAGAGATGACAGCAGATCTCTTAATACAGTGTCTTGGTAGAATGTTCCTGCATTAATAACTGTGACAGTGCAAAAAGGCTAATACAGTATTAATCCACAACAGGAAAAAGAGTTCAATACCGCAATAAACTGATGTTAACAGGGGAGTTGCTAATCTAGACAGTACTCCATCTCCCAAAACAATTTATTAGAAAAGAATCAAGTAACTAGGATCACGTGTCTGAGTTTTCACAGAGCCATCAGTGCATGGCTTTTAAGACTGAAGATTTTATTTAAAAAGAGACAAATTGGAACTACAATCTAACAAGGACTTTTAAACCTTTGTTGACCTTTAGTTATTAAGGATCTACAGTTAATAAACTTTATTCCTCAAATAACTCTTTAAGCCAACAGAGAAGTGATCATTTCTGGGCAGGGAAGAAGGTGTTCCTTTTATTTGTACTACAGTAGTGCCTGAAGGATTCAGTATCTGGTATCTGTTGCAAGTCATACTGTACAATAAACACAGCACCATTGCTGTCTCCAAGAGCTATGCAAAGAGGGCTTCTCTTGGACAAAGTTAATCATATTATTCCTTTGCATTAGCCAGTACACGATAGACCACTTTAACCTCACACTATGAGGCTGCGAGCATGATAGGGAAGGTGGCTCAGGCCTGGCCACTTGGTCTCCCACTGGCCGGATTCTCACCAACATCTTCCTTGATAGTGCGAGTCCTGGTGGCAGAGAAAGAGGCAATAGGAGGAAGCATAAGGAAAGGAAGAATTAAGAAAACAACACTTACAAGAAAGTAGTAATGGTAGGCTTTGCATGGAAAGGAGAGATCAAGTGAAGCAGTTCAATTGCGTTAAAAGTCTGAGTCTGTATACTGAACATAAAATGTTAGAAGCAGGACACAACATGAAGAGCAGTATGACATTTTCCTTGAACAATATATATAGGAATTAACTCAAAAAAAAAAAAAAAAAAGAAAAAGAAAAAGAGAAAAATTGGATATTAAAAATCAGTCCATTTCTCAAAAGTAAATGAAAAGTTTTAATATGGTAAATTTACAGCTGAACAGATCATTAAAATCAGGTATCAAATATTTTACCTGATTTCCTCCAAGTCCATGACAAGAATACATAATTAATGGTTTGCCAGCGTGGTTATTTTCACCAACATCCAGACACATGCGGTTACCTATGTTTTTTAACTAAAGAAAAGGTGTTATCAGAAAAAAAAATAATGAAGAGGGCTCAGTGGGAATGACAAAAAATTAAACTGTCTCACTAGCATACAAAATTATCCTTTGGCTTAGCAACAATTACAGCTGTTAGTTAAGTTTTCACTTTCTACTATGCATAAATCTAAAACCCCTGGTCTCTCAGAGTCAATTTTTTCTTACCAAAAGCCTAGTAACTAGTTTATGTTTGACTAATTCACTACGCTGTGAATTATCGGGCTACTGGTATAAAAGCTTAGTGTTACTCAAATTACAATTTGAGCAGATACACATAAAATATTCAAAATTGGAGGAAAGGAAAGTGCCAAACATAGCTAAACATTAATGTTCCCCTCAAGCTAAGAGTTACTAGTTGATTAATATTTTGTTGGTTTTAGCAATGCAATGTCTAGGAAGTTATTTGGCAGAGGAAATACAATGTAAAAAACCTGTATTTAAACACAATTTTCCTCATCCTAAACCTAACTGAGAAGCAAACAACTGTCCAGTTTTCTTTGTCGACATGAACTAAAAATTCCTTCAGACTTCTTACTATATAAGGCGAATGTTGCCTTGATAATTCAGGAAATCTCTAATCACTAGCTTCGTACTTCTATGTCATTTTAACTTTTTGTGACAGGCAGATTGCTGCTTATCTTAGCAGGTTGCAAAATTCCATTAAGTAAGGCTACAGTTAGCTACTAAGAAGCTTTGTTTAAATTTCCTATCACCATTGACAAAGTTATAAAATATTCAAATAGCAAAGTATGCAGAAGAGATTCTTTGTCCAGAGTAGTGACAGAAAACCCTCAAGCTACTAATGATACCTGAAATGTAAATTCTCTGGCTAAGGTAGCACAAAAGACTAGCAAACTTGCTGGATTATGGAAGATTATAGAAAATAATTAAACTTACATATCCAGAAAACAAAGGATTCAGGTCTGGGACATATGCTTCTGGGTAAACATTACTAAGATACCAGGTAAAATTTTTGCACTGCAGACGCTGCCTTAAATCAAGTCTTTTTGAGATGTCTCCAAATGTTTTCTGTTAGAGGAAGAGAAGTAAGGGAGGATGGAAAAGAAACATACTGAACATTACTAATATCAAATTTCTACAAATAAATCTATGATTTTCTGTAGCATTAACAAGTTTTAAGCTTCATTTGCTAATTTAAATTTTTTTTAATACCATGCTACTACAGTTACTGCTGTTTGTTTTTCATGATCGTGACACTGCTGACATCCTGCCTGCAGTATTTCAAAGCATGTGCAAGAAAAATGCATTGCAACATGGAAAGAATAGAAGTAGCCTTAGTCCCAAGAGGGTTTTAGCAGTGTCGTGAAGTGGGAAAGTACAAACAAGACCACACTGTTGACAGCTATAAAGCTAACTGATCTCACTAAAAAGAGTGAACTGAAATAATTATTTGGATTAACTAAGTAATTAGCATAACAGTCAGTATAATGCAGAATCTCCCAGACAAAATTCAGTTGTCTAGCTGCTAAACATCTTAGGAAATCTAACACCACTACTGATACAATATACAGAACTTTATCATACAAAGGGAGAAAAAAATAGCTTTTTGAAGAAAACTCTAGATTCCAGCCAGCAAAAGATCAACATTCCAGAAAACGTACAAAAATAAATAAACCAACATCAAACCCCTGAATTTAACTAAAGTTTTTTAAGCATATAGAGCCAGGATGGATATCTATCATTGAATAAGTTTTATTCTGCAGCTAAAGAACAATAAAACCTGCTTTTTAAGTGAGAATGCTTGAGACTAATGAGGCATGATGTTTCCTATTCCAAGTTAGTTTGCATTTTTTTGTGCGCAGTTACTTTCCACATGCTCTTTTGCTAGCTGTTTAATGCAAACAACCCTGGATTTCAGAGAATGCATGAAAAATTCCTACCAACCAAACCCCCCCCACAACACAAAACACTACCACCCAAACACTTAAGTTTCTCATGTTTGCTAGGCTATAACATTAAGCAAACTGAACTCTGTCTTTTCACTAAAATAGAAGCCTTACATACTTTGTCAATAAATAACTTTTGCTCACCAAAACTTTCAACGCAGCAAGCGTGATTTCTAATACCACCACCACCACCTACTTGTTTCACAATTTTTGCTGCCTCTGGGTTTCTTCGGTAAAATATTTCTTTATATTCATCCATCCAGACTTCTGCAAGGCGGACTTGATTACGTGTAATCACTTGAGTACCTTTTGGGAAAGTATGGGGACTCTTGCTGCGAAAGACATGGCCAACAACAGAGCAAGGCATGATCTCCAACTGTCCACCACATTGCCATACCTAATAATAACATTTTTTGTGTAAGTGTGCTGCAATTAGAATTAAGGGGGTGGAAAAAAAGTCAGTAATGTTATTGTTCCCCAGAAAAAAACCCCAAGCCACTAGCAAGAATGCATGTATCAGGCACCTTGGAAATGTACATTTAAGCTACCAACCCTAAATACATGTGAAAAAAAATAAATTAAAAAAATCAGTTTAGTGAGCATTTTTGTAGTTTACTTCATAGATCAGTAGTAATTAATTTTCCATATCCTAGTTAGCTGATTCAACACAGAAGTCAACATCTAATACTAAATTGTCCTCAAAAATCCTGTGCGCTGTCAGTATACAGACCACTGCTAATTAAGTAGCTAAACTTACTCTGAAAGACATTTCTATATTTTCACCTCCCCATATTTCCATTTCTTCATCATAGCTTCCAATGTGTTCAAAGTAGTCTTTTGATATTGAAAAGAGACCTCCAGCAAAAGTAGGTGTTCTGCAAAAAGAGAAATTTACTGAGGAAGACAGAATCCAAATAGGTAGCGTTTTTAAAATGTAGATGTAAAAGTATGGTTAACTGTTCTAGGAAGTTTTCATGCATTTGTCTGTTTTGCTACATAGTGAAATCCTGGCATAGATAATACTTCAAACAATTAAATCTGCCCACATTGAATCTCATTTGACAGTTCTATTGTTAATTACTAACAACTGGTTTAGACTGATGGCTGTTGGTATAAAAGACAGCATCAGGAAAAATAACATTTTCCCCTTATGGAGGATATCAAGCAAAGTTATTACTCCTCCAGACAAGTAACCTGTCTGAGGCCAAATCACATACAATTATCATCAGATGCACCACTCTACTTGTCTATTATTTTGGTGCTCTGAACCTTTGCTGTCATCCTTTCAAGGATCATGAATGAGGAGCCACAATCTATGGTACTGTCATTGAAAAGAACTGTATATAATCCTCCTTTTCCTCCTCACCAATGAAAAAAAAAATATGAACTGCTTATAGTGTTCTTAGTGTATGTAGAAAAAAAGGTAATGCAGAGCAATTACTGTCTTAAGGAGGCTATATTTTTATGAAAGCTTTAAAATTTACAATGTAGTTTTTAAGTATTACAAAAGCCATCTAATGTGCCAAGACTTGTGATTGTACTTATCGAAAGAACTGGTTCATTTACCAACTGTTACTTACAAAAACCCCATGTAAACTGAAAAATTTGAAATATTACTCAAATTATGTTTACCTAATTGGATAGGTTTCATCTTTTCTTCTTTTATTTTCATGTTTAGGAAGGGACTCCCATCCAAACGACAAACTCCAATCAAAATTTCCTCTGTTGTGGCTATGCCCATAAGGAGATGGTTTACTGAACTGAAAAGTATTGAGATCTATAGAAGCAATATCAGGGCTTACAACAGCGACGGGGTTCTCAGCTATTCTTGCCAATAATGGCTCTAACCAGCCATAAAAGCATTCACCTATAGAGAAAATGGGAAGAAGCACTGAATTTTTACTTGGCTATAAAGTAGTACACAGTGAATGTTTTAACTTACCCAGAGCAAGCCAATATGCACTGCTCTTAAATAACATTGCTAGTTATACTTTCAATAATATAAAATAGCAATAGAAAAGACGATAGGTTGCTAATGTTCATTATTCATAAAAAAAATCTGCAATGTTAAATCAAAGACAACAGCATTATAAACCAGACCTGGCATAGTTACAGGTCACTTACAGTGAGCATCCAGAAAGGTAAGGGTCTCTCCCGTTGCTACTGAAGCTCCCAACAACCGTGCCGTGATTAGACCTTTTCTTTCCTTTTGACGGACTACTTTAACTATTTGAAATTGTTTCACATATTCATCTAGTTTATCATGCAAGTATTCTAGAAAGAAAAATAAATTTCCGTGTAGTCAGTGTACATACATGCCACTGCCTAATATTTGACACTACTAAACTAGTACAGTAGATAACTCACACTAACCCCACGAATGACCTCAGCATCAAAGCTGTAAACAATGCTTGAGTACTGAACATTATTTTTTAGGGGCTGAGTTTTGTTGGGTGTGGGGGTGCAGGAAGAGGTGACTGGCAGAGATCGACAGGGGATGGAAGACTAAAAATATTCTAAAAGAGAAAGGACATGTACTAGTACATCTTTTATGTGGTATTAGCAGTTTGAGTATCAATGCAAAATCCATTTTCAGAGCAAATGGATCATGTACCTACTTACTCAAGTTATCTGCAGAACATGCAAATTTTTCCATTCATAATGGCACAATTTACATACAGTTTTCAAAGGCTACAGTATTTACAACAGCAACAGAAGTTACATAAAAAGCTCTTTAAATGGGCAAAATTTGAAACAACCCCACATCCCTTACTAAACATCCCACATCATCATCTTTTTTCTGCCCATCCTTAGTATTACACTGTACTACAGAACATCCTTCAGATCAGAGTGTGTCAGTACACCAAGTACAGACTTGCAACAGGTATAAATGCATTAATGTAAGCATGTAAGTATAGACATGTTCATATTAAGTTAAGCATATAAAGTTTTTTGAACTTGCATTTGTAATCACATTTAGTATACATTCAATTACTTTTGGCAGTCAGCTTGAGTACCACAGATTATTCTTCCATAAAATAATTTTACTTTCTAGGAAAGACATCTCCTTCCATATTAATAAAATTAATTTGCATAGAGACAATCACTATGATAAAATGCAAATTGGTACAAGCATTAGCCTATTTATTCTTGGATACTTTGTTCTATAAACTGTAATTGGTTTGAAGCACAAATTACAGAGCTATTTGTCGTGCAACCAGTTATGCAGTTTAAGCAGCACTAGAATTGGAATAATCAGAAATGGGGTTTATAAACCTTTCAAAGGACAAGAATTTCATATCTCAGCACCTTATGAAAAAAGGATAAGGCAGAACTATTTTATATTTTAAAGAAAAAGAACAAACCCACTTAGAATATCATTATACGTGTTAATGGTAGTAAAGAGATATCCTCTTTTAACCAACACATCTGTAATCTTAACATGTCTTCTAAAAAAATAAAAATAAAGAGAAAATAGAACGTCTTCTTACCATCTACACTGGCATCATCCACCAAAATAATCTCCTTTAGCAGTATGGCAGGAGACGTATACATCACGCTGTGAACAGTTCTGAGTAGTGTGGACCATGCTTCATTATGAAAAACTATTATAATACTTGTAGTTGGTAATGGCGGGCAACGCTTAAACTTTTGTTCAATACATCTACAGATTAGAAAGTGTCAAGTGTTACAAAATGGACAAAAGTATTGACTGAAACAAAAGAAAGTCTATTCACAGAATCACAGAATTGTCATGGTTGAAATGAACCTTGGAGATCACAGAGTCCAACCACACACAAAAACACAACCCACACCCTACAATCTCAGCCACTAGAGCATGCCTCGAAGTGCCACATCTACATGCTTCTTAAATACCTCTAGGGATGGTGACTCTACCACCTCCCTAGGCAGGTCATTCCACTGCCTGACCACTCTTTCAGTAAAGCAATTCTTTCTAATATCCAACCTCCCCTGCCACAACTTCAGACCATTTCCTCTGGTCCTGTCATGACTAACTTGGGAGAAGAGGTCAGNCCCTCTGAGAGTCTTCCTACCCTCAAGCAGATCAACACCCCCACCTAGCTGGGTGTCACCTGCAAACTTACTGGGGGTACACTCGATCCCCTCATCCAGATCATCAATAAAGATATTAAACAAGACTGGCCCCAAAACTAAGCCCTGAGGGATAGCACTGGTGACCAGCTGTCAAAAAGATTTCACCCCATTAATCACAACTCTCTGGGCACAGCCACCCAGCCAGTTTTTTACCCACTGGAGAGTACACTTGTCTATGCCATGATTTGCCAGCTTCCCCAGGAGAATCCTGTGGGAGACTGTGTCAAAAGCCTTACGAAAATCCAGGTAGAAACCATCCACAGCCTTCCCCCCATCCAGAAGGCAGGTCACATGGTCACAGATAGAGATCAGAGATTCTTTATAGCACAAAGCCTTATAAGTATGCACATTAAATATTTCAGCTTCTCCACTTTCTATTCCAGTTTTGGAGTGCAAAGGTAGGTGATCCAAATGGCCAAGCTGTACTATATTACACATACAATAATATATAACACGTATATTTAAAAAAAATACATGATGAATAAGAATTCCACTTGAAAAACTGACTCAGCTCTGCTTTTGCCGCACAAACATTGGAGCACATTTCATCCAGCACCCAGGTGTTCTTTAGAAAAAAGAAAAGTTATTACACGGAAAACAGTAGATAGTGAGCTGCAAAATTGGACCTTAAATCACCATTACTGCTGAAATACAAAAATACAAAGAAAGTGATTTATTAGAAGAATGCAGAGTTTGCAAGAAAAAACAGAACGAGTCTAATTCAGAACTTCAAAATTTTGTTTTTGATCAAAGAACAGGGCAGCATATTCCACTTAGGGAAGCAATTTTAAAACCATAGCTTTTCAAGATTGATGTATTCTGAACAGAACTTTAAATTCAATTGCAAGTCAAGAGGACAAGGCAACACATATTCATAACCTGCACACTTACTGTTTATTGCCTGTCAACTTCAGATACTGGAAGACTCCCCAGGGTAATTATCACAGCCATTGCCTCATAAAATACACTGGCAAAACCTCACCATTTACGCTCTAGCAAAGGTTATTGTGAGCTGCACCACATGTAATGAGATATTCATACTACCAGCACCAGCTCATTACAGTTAGTCACTTCTGACACTGTTAGTGTCAGATTATATGTTCTCAGCTATCTGAAATTGCTAATAACCAAATACCCCTCTATCCAAGTCCTACCGTTTTCATTAATAAAATTTCTCAAAAATGCAAGATTGATGACACGTTCCATTGCTTTGTTCAACAGTTTTCAATTCCTAATTTATTAAATTATGCTGGTGGTTTCATTAACACTGAACACTAAAAAAAAACAACAAACACAAAAAAACCCTACCAAACAAAAAACGGTGGGGGGAGAGGTAGTGTTTATATAGAAAAAAAAGTTTAAACCACATTTTTAGTTTTCTTCTAAGTAAAACTTATCAGGCTTCCAGAAAGTCACTCAGAAATTGTAGCTTAAAGGCAAAAGCAGAAAACCTTATTTAAATATGGATATTTTGAATTCAAAACCATGAAATAAGTGAGCCTTTCTAAACATTCTTGGCTCTGGCACTGTGTATCATTATATACAGTCAATCATTATGTATAGCTAGGATACTTTCCTAAACTATCACCTAATGTTGCACTCAAATTACTTTGCAGTCTGCATTTCTGACAAGTTTTTCAACTATCAGGACATAAACATTTCAACATACTCAGGAGGTCGAGTGTCTGGTCCAAGATCTCGGTGTAAAGAAATCCTATCACTTGCAAATGCATTAAAACAGTGTTTTTCTTCTCCACGCTGTTTTTCTTTCTGTTCTTCCGAATTTAAGTTAATGGTTTTAAATGCTTTACCAGAAGCTCCAGGAGCATTAGGATCTTGAAGGGGTCGATCTAGAAAGGGTTTTAGCTCCGCTGCAGTATAATGTCCTGGCAAACAGTGTCTCTCTCCAGGAATCTTTGTTTGCCTAACAGGTGCTTTTATCTGCATTTTTGGCTTTGCACCTTTTATATTGTTCATAGCATTTAACACAAGGCCTAATACATGACTTTTCTTTCTAACAACTGGCTCAATCCCTGCTTCATCTCTAAAATCTTGAACACCCACTTCTCTTTGTAATAAAAATAAAAATACCAAAAAGACAAACACAATAACGCTAAACTTCCAAAGTCTCCAGTGAAAAAATAATTTCTTGAATACTTTAGGTGTTTTTGTCAAAGCCATTCTAGGTTTAAAAATTTATCACAAGACAAAAGTTTCCGTAAACGATGTTCTTCAAATATGTCACTGCATTTCTTCAAATTATAACACCTGTAAATTAAAAACAAGAAGCATAAATTTAGACAGCTAGCACATTCAACAACGTTAAACCACAAAAAAGTAATAGGTATGAATTAATTCACGACTCCCAACTGTCAGTACGTCTCCATCATTTAAAGATATGTCAGACCTATCTATAAGACACCAAACATCACCATCCTCGGGGTTTTTTTTGGTTGTTGGTGGTTTGGGTTTTTTTTTTTTTAATACACTTCAAATAAAAGAACAAGAAAGCAGGTATACCACTAGGAATAAAAAAATATTTCCATACAATGCCACTACTTTACAGTACTTTTCTTGCAAGTTTTAAAAATGAAGAGGAAAGTGTTGTTTTAAGTCTTCTAAAACCAGGGAGTTTTAGCTCTGTGAGATAGAAGAAAAATCAATACACTAAGTTCAAGTGGTATGTAAGAAAGATCCACAAAAAAAGTGAACTATAAAGACAGGAAAGACTTCTTAATCAAATTATTTCAAAAACTTGGAAATTTCATATATATATATGTATATTTAAATTTCATTTCAAGTTTAGACTTAAGTAATCAGACTTCCGAGTGAGAAATTCTTAGATTAATCTAGTTATCTAGTATACATGTTCAATGCAGATTTAATACAGGTAATTTGGAGTAAGTTTATTTAGCCCAAGGATCAAGTAATCATTCTGTGTATTTTTTCATTCACTTGTGCTGCATTTTCTAGCATGCGCTGCTGCAACTCATCAGGAGAACACATCAAAGAGATCTCCTCTATCAGGAACTCTGCCACTATTTGTTTCACAGACAAGCAATTATTCAGAGGCTTTCAAAGATGGGGAACTATGAAAAACATTTGAGGACTTCCAGATTCCAAGTGATTTGAATTAAACTCTCTCTGCAAAATTGGCAGTTTACAAGAAGGAAGAAAATAGCAACCAACCTGAATTAAAAACACAGCTTTATTTTTGTGTAGGTTGCACGTATGTGAGTTGAGAAAAGAAATAAGCAGCATCTAAATAAAAGCCACAGTTAATTCCCACTTGCTAATTACTGACCACAGAATTGCAAAAAACTAACTTTCTATTTCATCCTTTGAAATATGAATAGATTCTGCACTTCTTAATTGAAATAACATACACTTGAGAAGAGATATATAACTTACAGAAGACAGAAAAAGAAACCTGACCAGTTTTCCTTCAAGAATTTGCAGGATTAGTTAAGCATCCAGACTTGTTCACGTTAGAGTGTATTTCAAATCCTATGTCAGCTTTTTAAAACAAACTCATACATTCAAACCACAGAAGTTTTACCATAGAGATATTGTTATAAGAATGCAGAGGGGAAGCTCATTACATCATTGCCATACAGATACTAAAATATGCCAAAAACATCCTTCACAAGGCTTACAAAATTTCCAAGAAAACCCATAAAAATAATCCAGTCTGCTTCTATTGCACATGTTATTTTCCCATTTTTCTTTAGTGCTGAAAAATTTTCACTACAATACTGATACTTACACACTGCAAGGCTAAGAATAAAAACTTCCTTTCCTGATGAAAGGATAGCAACCAATTTACCAAACTGCAAGCTTAAAAAACACCCTTTTTTGCTCAGTGTCTGGTGGGTTGATATTAGCTGGCTGCCAGACTCCCACCCACCCACTTTCATTCCCCCTCCTCAACATGACAGCGGAGAGAAAATAAGGTGGAAAAGCACATGGGTCAAAATAAGGACAGGACAGCGTGATCACTTACTGATTACTGCAGCAGGGAAAACAGACTCAAGGATGATGAATTTCATTTATTGCCAATTAAAAATAGAGTAGGATGGTGAGAAGCAAAGACAAAACTAAAACCACATCCCCAGGCTCAACTCCACTCCTTCATTCCCAACTCTTCTACATCCCTTCTCCCAAGTGGTGCAGACGGGACAGAGAATGAGGGTTGTGGTCATCCTGTAACACTACAGCTCTGCTGCTCCTTCCTCTTCACACCTATCCCCTGCTCCAACATGTCCTCTCCACAGAGTACAGTACTTCAGCGAAAACTGCTCCAGCATGGGTCATCCACAGGTTGCAATTCCTGCCAGGATCTTGCTCCTGCATGGGCTCTCTGTGTGCTTCAGCTTCCTTCAGGGCATATCCACCTGCTCAGACATGGGGTCCTGCACAGGCTGCAGCATGGACATCTGCTCTAGCGGGCTGCAGAGAAATACCTTCTTCACAGGCTGCATGGGCATATCTGCTCTGGTGCCTCCCTCCTTCTTCACTGGCTTTGGTGTCTGCAGGGTTGTTTCTCTCACATTTTTCTCACTCCTCTCTTTCACAGCTGCCATGTAGCATTTTTTACCCTTTCTTAAATATGTTATCATAGAGGCACCACCTGCTACACTGGGCGGCACAGCTTTGGCCAGCAGTGGGCCTGGTTTATTGCTGGCTGGAACCAGCTGTGTCCAGCACAGCGGCAGCCCCCGGCCTCTTCTCACAGAAGTCATCTCAGCCTCCCAACTGTGCCACGTAAACGCAATACACTATGTAAAACACTAAGCTTAGGTACCAATTAGCACCCTGCAAGAAGACCATAACTTATAGAACTGACATTGCTAAATCTGCAAGGGCTCTACCTGAGTCTGCAGCCTCTGCAACCTGTTAACCAGGAATGTTTTTGTAACACCGTAAAAAATAAAATCACATTACTGTTCCTCAATGCACCAAGCACAAGCACATATGATATTAGTAAATCTTAAAGCTAAGGAATCAATAAGCAATATAATAGATTTTCCTCAAATAGAAAAAAGAAAACACCTTTTTTTTTTTTTTAAGGTACTTAATACTATGAAAGAGGTCTGGCAACTTCTTTATCTCACAAGTAGTCATTAGACATAGTCAACCAGGCAAACATCCAGGGAGGAGGTCATTAGCCCTTGTTGATTTTTCCCAACCATTGTTGACCTCAAATTTCTTTTCTAACACTAAACAAGCAACAATGTTCTCCAACTTCCTCTAGGCCTCTTCCTCTTGGTATAGAGAATTAAAATAATCTACAAGAGAAAGGTTAACCATTAGTGAAGATAATGGTATATGTCATGACAAGAAAGGTTAAAATTAATTCTATGTAGCAACATCAACTTTTTTACACTAAAAATGTTTAAATTTGAGAAATTAATCAGTGTTTGAGTAAACTATTTACAAGTGTCTCTTTCTGTTTAAATAAGCTGGCATGACACTTCTCAAAAAGGGTAGAAAAATTACATGGCATGGCTACATACCTGTTATCTGCCCCAGTTATCTTTAAACTTATTTAAAAATTACTTTACAGAGTTAAAATTGCAGTTGTCAGATTTCCATTGTCCATCTTCAGCATTTCAATTAACACAGCAATATTTACCTATGCTAAGCTCACTACGTTGTAATTTTTTTTTCCTAGTTACTGCATGAACTTTGGCTTCATCGTCTCCAGCAACAACAAAAAAAAGGACTAGAAAATACAAAATATTGCTCCTCTAGATTTTTAGCACATACTTCAGACTTCTGCTGCTGTTGGCTTTGATGCTGACACACTAACCTGTTCTTCACAAAACATCAAAAGTACTTATACATATTTTACTAAAAACTTAAACTAAATTACTGCCCAAACTGAGCATATAAAAATCTTTACTCATGAGAATACTCATGATCAACACACCACAATAGTCAAGATATCTGTAAATAAAAATAAACACAATTGAAAATTCATCCAGAAGATTTCTTGCACTACCTGTGTTTTACATACATCTGTCTTCAGACAAATACATCATTAAAGACTATAAGTAGACCTAATGAGCACCAAGATCGCAGAGCAATTAATTTAGCATTTGTTTCCTATGTGTCTTTATTCACTCATCTCCATACATTTTGACTTCCCTTTAACAACGTATATCCTTGCATTAGATACATGTCTTCCGTGCTCAGGTTAAACTAGGTAGGCTGACCTAAGGTGTCTTCCCCTAAAAAGGAAAAGGCAGCTCAACCGAGTTAAGCGGGTTGTACTAGCAGAGCAACACAACTTAACCCTTTCAACGTGGATTCCTACACTCCAGTAGCATACATGGCAGCATGCTGTACACAGAACTATGTGCAAGTGATGTTTCTTATTTTAAAGAAAGGACCAAGCGATAGCCTTGGGAAAGTATGTGCAGCAGATGTGGACAAACATGGACTCATTTGCCACAAACATACAGCAAACTCTCTGATGTAGACAAATTATGAGTGTAGTTTTATTGATGAAATACCTTATAGGGCTATTGCTTACAGTAAGAGAAGAATTCTTTGTCACACAAAATAGTAGCAGTTTCCAGAACAGCAACAACATTGTACAAAGAACTTTTGTCATGAAAGCTGTATCTTCCTTAGGGCTTTTAGCAGGGTAATTTTGTAGTCAGGAATACAATCTTTATTCCCCACAAATGCCTCGCATTTTTATGGCATAGCAATGTCAGTAAGTGCTGACCAAGCTACTCTTCCATCCTCCAGGACATGCTGAAGAAATACACGGCATGATTAAACTCCCTGAGGTGACTATTTGTTAAGTGTTTAATCTTCTATTCATTAGTGTTATTTTCACTAATGGTAGTCTGAACGCTTGCAGCACTTCAAAATAATTAGCCCTGAACATCAGAAGCTGGATTTTAGGATATCTTTTTAGAAGAAGAAAATAACCAGAAAACTAGTATGTACTACAAAAGTCTTCTAAGAAGTGCCAAAAAGCAGCTGCCACATTACTTCAAACCACATCACATGGGCAGCGTGTGAATTCAATACACAGTCTATGTTACATTATGCCACCCACTAACTCTGATGTCAGACTGTCTGCAAAAGCTCAGGCTTACAAGAAAGCCTCCCTGCAGTAGCCAACATGTAGACAACTCTGACTTTTTGTTAGCTTGGTCTGAACAACACTGCAGACAACTATTTTTTAAAAAAGCACATTAAAAAAGCACATAACTCAAATCAGCAGAAATTCTTCCAGATCATGCCAGTATGAGAAATTTCTTGAGGTATGAACACTATACTTGATCTCAGTTTTTTCAATAAAACTTTTAAAACTGACTTTTATTTTGTCTGAATGACAAATATGGTTTTAATGTTTCTGGAGAATGCTGCTTTTAGAATATTAAAAAGAAAAAAAAAGAAACTAAATAAAAAATACTTTAAAAAATAATTAAAATGAGAAAAATAGGAAAAAAAAAACTTCTAATATTATTCCGATCACATTTTAACCACACAATTTTGCTTGAACCTTAATCTAATTTCTTCTGTAACTCCAGAACCACAGTCTCATTAAAAAGTCTGTCTATTTTTTCTCATTGTCTAAGTATACAGTCCCTTCACCAAGACCTTAATGTTACCTTAATCAGAAAATGGGTATGTGTGCAGATACACTTAACAAAATCTTCAGAAAAAAAAAAAAAAGACCTGATAGTCATGATCAACCGTTCTTATCAAGTTAGAAAACCTGCCAAAGAGACATATTACATACTTGGAGATACTTTACCTGTAAGAAGTGCTACTTTCACCACTGCTATTTCTGAATCTAAAATTCTAGAGAGGTCTTTTTGTTTTCTTTGCATGAGTACCAGTGTAGATGCTACTAAAACATTAGCTACTGAAATAATAATTTTGGTAAATGATATTTTAGTTTTCTACCACCACAGAAATTGAGATTTTTCAACCAGAAAAATAAAATGGGTAGTTGAACAAAACCATTTCCACTTCTTAGAAGTGCACCCCAGAAGAACACCTACTTTCACCCCACCTCCTGTGACAGACTAAGAAACGTCCAACTTACGGTGAACTTTTCATGCAGGTTTAACTGACTATGAAGTATGAAGGCTCTCCACACAGTCAAGAATATTCAAAAGCACTTCAGAACTCGGGGAAAATGAAAAGAGTTACTTAAGTTTACCAAACCATGCTACTGTTTTCAAGAACGTTAACACTTGGCTTTAAAAAAGGAACAATTTATAAAACGAAATGTACAAAAGTTAAAGATTAAGTCTTCACATGAAAAGGAGAAATGGAATCAGCTGGCCAGTTTCTACCTCTACGCTTTCAACAAAAGTCACTTGCCTATCTGTTCCAGAAAGCATTCCTACTGAATACACTCCTAGATAGGACACACATACTTAAAAGAAATAGAGATTCACAAACCCCAGAAACTGTTCTTATGGGTACATTCTTTGAAGCTTAGCCAGTGGAAATGTGGTCTACTCATGAAAAAAAAAGTAAGTTTTAAGAGGAGTACTGAATATATTCAGTTCCTGACTCAGTTTTAGAAACACCAAGGGCATAGATTACTCTAGCAATGACTGGACGTAGTCTGCTCCAGCAACCATTACAGAAAAATCAGAACCTCTAATTGAATGAGAACAAAATAAGCTGAAAAAATTCAGGCCACCAGCAGCCCAGAATGCTTAGGTAGAACACAACTTTTAAACTATTTTCTTCATTAGTTTCTTTGGACTAAAAAAAAAAATAATAAAAAAAAATTAAAAAACCCACCCTCCTTCTGTGTATTCTAGTAGAAGCGCTTCCAGTATCTCTTTCAATATGTACACTGCTACTATTTTTCAACAGCAAAGCATTGTACATGACAGGCAGAAATAGTACTCTGTGATAATAGATACTATATGAAAAGTACAAAGTAACCATATAATATAAACAATATTTTTGTCTTATTTTTATAGTCTTGGGACTATAAGCATGCACCAAGGTCAACTTAAATTTAAATTTCACTCAACTCTGAAGCTTCCTTTTTTTCTTGGCCAGATTGGTTCAGGCCTCTGTTAAAATATTTTTAGATTTAAATGCCATGATGACAAGCAAGCATCATGGCAGTTGTAAAGTGCTGTTTTGACTTAGCAGGATTGGTGTCTGATGTTCACTTAAGTGCCAAAAAATAATCTCTGGACTAAAACCAAGGGAATTTTTGTTTTGTTTTCCTGACTGTAGCAATGCTTCTAAGATAACAGAAGTATCTGAATATTAAGTGCAGGGTTTGAAATCACAGTCTTACACCCTAAGTGGCTTTAAAATTTTAAGTGGTTTAAATAACGAGCGTAAAGCAAACCATATCTCCTCATGCGTTTTTCGAAACTTACTGAGGTTTATTGGGTCAGTGACTGATAAACTACATTTTTCAGAATCTCCCAAAGACCTTTGCCTCTGCTTTCCTCCTCTGCCCACTTGATTGGTTCTTTACCAGCGTTATTTCACTGCTGAAGTATCTCACCTAACAACAAATAGTCATTTGACCACAGAATTTAATTACTAAGTCACTGTCAGTAGTTTTGTGACATGATTTCCCTCTTTGTAAGCAGAACTATTTCCTACGGCATGCGGAATCAAGGAATCTTGGGAAAAATCAGGCAATAGTAAGACAGACAGCAAGTGAGTAAAATTGTGCTTTACACAAGTGCACAAAATCTAGCACTTCATGCTCTAGAGACTCGAGGCACTTTCAAATCTTGCAGAAGGTAAGCACAGAAATTAACAGATAAGGAGCAATTCATATTATGAACATGATTCTCTACATTGATTCCAAAGAATGAGGAAGCCCCGCATTAGATATCAGCTCTCAGAATTGACAGGCCAGGCAACAAATTTACGCAAAACAAAAAGGAGTGTCTCAAAGCAATACAGACTGTCACCTAGAGCCACAGACTTTCGGGAGATGTCACACAGAGGGCAATTACATCTTGTTCCTATTTTGACAGAAGTCAAGATATCCAGGCTGCTGCCAGTGCTACCCCACCCAAAAAAAGGGGGCAAAGTTAAATGGCAATGGTAGTTCAGAGGAAAACTGGTCTTCTGCTCCTTCCCACAGTGGAACAAATATAGTAGTTTGGGTTCTCTGTAACTAACTTAATTTTTACTTTGCTATGTTATTGAGAAGCCTTGAGACCACAATAGAAGATGCCAAACTGACCAGGCCACAATCTAGCTAAAAAAAGAAACCAAAAGCCTAAAGCTGTCTGTTCTGTCTTGGATTTGAACTCTGTTGCTCAGCTCAGCAGCACGGCACTGGCTTTAGTAAAGACTGATTAGATCAATATAATTTATAATTTTTTAAACAAAAGATGTTGTTTTGTAACAGAAGTGTAACGTAAAATACTACTGAAGTGCAGGCATAGAATTCATATTTCCTGCAAGTTATTATTCATTCAAAAAATAAAACTTTTTATTAATAAATACTCCTTCGTATAAGCATCTTCTACACAAAGCTTAACGTGTCATGGATTGGATTTTTTTATCTATGTTACAATTCACTTTTTCTGTCAGTTCTCCAGAGCCAAGGAAACATTCCTAAGTACTGTCACCTGCTGTCAAGAAGCAAGACCAACAACTGCTGCAGAAAAGAGACAATCTCGTAACTTAAAAGCACCTCGTGTGGGATGAAACACGCCGGAGGAAGCTGCCCCTTGCACGGTGAGGCCACCACCCCGCTGTTACCGAACCGGTGCGGTGCTGCCGGCAAATGTCCGGGCGGGACAAGTACGTGGCAAGAGACACCTCCCTCGGTCAATACTTTTGGTTTGGACAGAGCACCCGGCTGGTGGCCAGCACTTCCCGGAGACCTGTTTGCCCAGCTGCCAGGCGGCAGCAGCAGCTGCTCCCTCCTTCCTTCTCCGCAAGCCTCAGCTCCTCGNCGAGGCGGGGGGTAGAGGGCGCTGCGCCTGCGCGCGTCCCCGCCCTCACCTGGCGCCCAGGTGCGCGAGGCGGGGGCGGTGTGAGGAGAGAGGGCGGCGGCGGGGAGTGAGCAGAGACCACGGAGCTGGAGGGACTCAGCCCACCCACCCATGCCCTGGGAGGGGGAGGCTTTACTCATCCATCCCCCTTCGCCTTCCCTGCCCGCAGGAAGGAACGTGCGATTTTGANCGCCGGAGGAAGCTGCCCCTTGCACGGTGAGGCCACCACCCCGCTGTTACCGAACCGGTGCGGTGCTGCCGGCAAATGTCCGGGCGGGACAAGTACGTGGCAAGAGACACCTCCCTCGGTCAATACTTTTGGTTTGGACAGAGCACCCGGCTGGTGGCCAGCACTTCCCGGAGACCTGTTTGCCCAGCTGCCAGGCGGCAGCAGCAGCTGCTCCCTCCTTCCTTCCCCGCAAGCCTCAGCTCCTCGCTCCCCTTCCACGTTTGCCCGGAGCGGGGCACGCAAAGCCGGGCTTGCCTCCGGCCGACCCCCGGGAAGGCCCCTCGGTGGGACTGGAAGGGGGCGCGCTGCGTGTGAGGGGCTGCCTGAGGGGGGTCCCCGGGTGGGCTCCAGTCCCGCGACCTCTCCCTCACCTCAGGGCCGTGGTGCCCCGCGCCGGGCTCACCAGGACGGTGGGGGTTCCCGAGGTCAGCGGAGTCCCCCTCGTCCCTACCCAGCGGCTCTCCTACTCACCTCGTCCTGCGGGAGGAAGGCGGCGGCGCTGCCCGCCCGGCCGGCAGCAGGCGCAGGGAGAAGCCGGCGGGTTNGCTGCGGCCTCCCCTTCTCTCCCCTCAGAGCAGCGCTCCCTCCCGGCTCGCGTTGCTGGGAGACTGAACACAAAATCCCTCAGAGGTGAGATCAGAGTTTGAGGGAGAGGGGAGCAGACCCGGCTCCCACCCTTCAGCATGAGAAGTTTCCTCAGAGGGAGAGATGTAAAATCACTTTTCTCTGAAAGCATAGTTTACTACTTTTTTTTTTTCCTCACCGAAATTAATCACATAAAGTTTTCTCCTGACTTCCCCTAGTACGGTGTAGTCTCCTTTTCTTCCTACTTTCAAACAAAAGCAGCACAATCACTGTCTCAACCTAGTACTTCGAAGTTGATTTCTTTCAGGGCGCTGAACTGTAGGCAGGTAAATTTCCTCAGCAAATGCATGGGGAGTTAGCAACAGTTTTCCTGATCCTACAGCCGTGACAAAAATGTTGATACAGGTACTTTATGATTGAATTCACCTTCCCCATGGACACTTAGTGAAAATTTAGCCCAGAATTAATCACTATTTTTTGTGATTTCTAATGTGTTGGTATTTCTAGCACGTGTTGGTATTTCTAGCAGGTTGAGAATCCTTCCTTTAAGCCTTTTAAAGTCAAAGTCTGAACTGTAGCAAGCACTGCATCACCTGAGAGAGATGTGTAGCCAACATTCAACTTCTTACAGCACAACGTTCAAGTAAAGCAAATTTCTAGAGTGAACAATTTAAAAACTGCTGTTTTCTGGAATAAATCCTGCATTAACAGGTGTATTGAAACCTTTAAAACAAAAGATGATTAGACCATTCGCTTAACTCCTCTTTCAGCAAGCACCAAAACAAGTCTTCACAGAGATAAATGCGTGTGATTTTTGCAGTAACTGTAAATTTTGCAGTTCTAAACATTTCCTGGCATGTCAATGTTTCAAAAAGGTTCTGGTTCCATTGCAAGATGAAGTGGTAAAAAAAGACTGAAGAAGCCAGAAATCAAAATCACAGTTGTAAGGAGCCTAAACTGACAAAACAGCAATCTTACTTTAAAAAGTGGGAGAGTCACTGATGGAAAAATAATTGCTAGTGCAATTTTTCCTTAATTTCTTTTCCTATTTTTTTCCTGTTCAGCACTGTATAGGGAACACACTAATGAGTTCTTTATGATCAACTTCCGAAGAGCCAGAATCCACCCCCTGCTACTGAGACTTCCCTGAAATGTCTCCTGGACCACTTTCAAAAACAATTAATTCCAAAAATTTTCAACAAATTCTCTAACAGTCTGAACTCTGTTTAAACTATTATGTTACTAATTATCAACAAGATTAAGGTTTAGGTTAGTAAACCAGAGTTGCCTGATTTATGAGTCTTTCTAAAAACTGCTGTAGTCACAATTGAGAAATGACCCACAATAGTCAAACCTAGTCCAAAATAACGGAAAAAACTGAAAACTATTTTTCTATAAGAAAAAAAGTCTATTTTTCTATACTAAAAGTATTGGCACAAATCTGAAAAAAAAAGCAGTAAGGAATTTAAATAAAAGTATTTAGTACACTGTTACCAAAAATGTTTACATATAGTCTACAAAATGTGTACCTGCAGGGGGAAGGGGGGCAAGAGAGGAGAAGAGACACCTATGGCTTATGTTGCTATAGCTACAAGATGCTTAGATTTCCAGTTTCAGTGAATGAATCAATAGAAACCACAGCTTCACTCTCCTCTTTTATTCACCGCAGGCAAAATGGGAAGATGGGTTGCTAAGCAACACCGCACTAAAGACTGCAGCTCTTTGAAATTAGCATTACTGACTCCCATCCATCCCAGGAGTCTCTTCCATTCAAAACCATTTATTAAGAAAGGGGCTAAAAAAAAAAAAAAAAGAACACAAAAAAACCCCCAGCTACCAGGATGTGCATTTTTAAAATAAAAAACTGTAAAAGCCAAAGGAAAGCTGAAATTAACACTCTCAATTATCTGGAGTAAAGAGAAATTAAAAGAAGTGATCGCTTCTGCAGAGAACGTAAACAAAGATTTAGTAAGGAGAAAAAAGCTTCAATATGTCTTATATAAACCCAAAGGAAAATGGAAAGGTCATTTATTTCTTCTGGGAATACTACATTGAAGTGATAAAAGATATTTTCTCTAAAGGACTATTTATAGACACTTTTTTTTTTTTTAAATCCAAAGACATACCTCATTTGCACTCTTCTTTTAAAGACCTCATCCATAAAGAGACACTAGTGGCTAGACATGCTCAAGATGGCTAATAGGGATTTCAGAAATCTTTTATCTGCATAGTATATGAGTAAAGCTTTTCACCAAAAGTTAGTCACAAAAAGCTCGAAGTCTCAACTTTATCTATCAACCAATTTCTGTATTTTACCATTGTCATGACCTAATCTGTTATCCATCTTATGAATGGGTAATGTCCATCTTATGCTCATGAAAAAAACAAAATAAAGTAGATGTAGATTAGTCTTGCCTTTTTTGAAAGCATCTTGCGTATATTGATATAAACCCACCTATTTTTAGTCTAAACTTCAGCTACATGTTATTCCAGTGTTATTGAGGAAGCAAAAGCCACACTGATCCTGTATGAATACGGCTGTGTACAAAGAAATGCCATTTCACTGGAAACTGCCTTGAGAAAGCCTACGTATTTTTTTCTTTTAGCAGCGGGAATAAAACCAAAGCAGCATAGTTTAAGAATTCATAGTCTACTGATTGCCACAGCCCAGCTCCTTTCCAGTTTCCCAAAGCCTCAGTGTTTTCCAGATCCTTCCATGTTTCTCATTGCACTCCCATAGGGTTTTTCATCAGTCTCCTGAATCTTCTTTCTCATAGCTCCACCATGCTGCACAACTTGCAGGCAAAAACCAGAGAGCTTGTACTGTCTGGTACGGTTACAATCATACACCCTGATTGACAGTGCTCAAACAGATGGGATAAAGCTACAGCATAAGTTTCAAGGTTCCATAGGGAAGGAGAGGCTATTTATTTGGGTCTTTTCTCAATTCTGATATTCACACCAATCTTGTAGAAAAGTTATAGTCCTGAGACAGCCCTACTCATTTTAGTTCAGCTGACCAGCAGCTCAAAGATGACCAGAATGCAGAGTCTGGAAACCACCAGTAGGTAGCATCAACGCATAAGTGATGTACCCCAATCTATTTAGGAAACAAGGCTATGAAGTTATTACCCAAGATACAGCACCTAGTTACTGATAAGTAAAATTAGCTAGGATTGTAAAGGCTCCCTTTTGTAGGATTGTAAAGGCTCCCTTTTGTAGCCTTAGCATTCAATTGTCATAAAAAAGAACCCCAAAAAATCAAATGAAAGTGACTTTACACTGTGCCATCATGTAAAGCTAAAATTACCTGAGTAGGAAACTGAAATTGGTTATTTCAAAAAACTTAGTCACTATAGTATTAAGAATTCCTTTATCATGCCAAAACATTACTTTTCTAGTCAAACACCCACAATATCAAGTACTGTTTGAAAACCAAATCCAGCAGTGTAGCAGTGGTAAGGCATTTTTCTCAAAAATTCTGCATCACTGAAAAAAACCCCTAATCCTTCTCCTTTCTCTCATTCATTTATGACATGCCGTTGCTCCCTTAAAGATCCAAAGGTATATTCTGTATGAGAGACAAGATCATAATCCCACGTAATCAAAACAATTTCTCCAGAAAAGTGTTTTATATGAATTAAACAAAATGAGTGCTAACTTCTGCATATAAGACTGTACCGTCTACACATACAATACTGAAAGACTAAACACTTCAAATTTAAAAAGTTAAACATTTCTCTTCATGGAAATCTGACAAGTGGATAATAAACAGCATGAGTAGAAAACAAAGTCTGTGAGACTTGCATGATCTATAAAAGTCTTCACTGAATCTTTACATAAGGTCTTAAATATTAATTTTAAATATTAAATTTTTATTACAGATGTAAGTTTCATTGAGAAGAATGTATATATCTGGTTTTTCAAGATTAAAAAAAATAAAATCTGCTTCTAAAATACGTAAAAAAGCACCATACTTTACAAATATATACATAATAATAAAGGTTACACTGTAATTATGAATAAACAGTTTAGATGAACTGAAATCCACCATCTTAACAATACACCTGCACTAGTTAGGTTGTTGTTTGGAGTGCTATCTTAAATGCAAAACAAAATACTGAGCTAATGTTTTAAAACATTTTTTGTAATGTTGCTAACAGTTTATATAGCATGCATGTAAGTGGTATCCTCTTCTGAGTAAGAATAAATACAATTTCTTTCAGGTCTGCAGATTTGTCTTGAAAATAACCTGGATCTCTAGCATCATCAAGTCAATCATATTCACAATAGTTTTGTGCTGATATGGTCTCTGTCACTGCAGTATTTCATCCATAGTTTCTGAAGTCAGATGAAACAAACAAGACTATGAGCCATATAAAAAAACCCCTCATGCTCTGAGTGATGCACGGGCCTTGTCAAGTATTTCCTTTCTGATCTTTGGGTATTTTGGATGTGCTTCAAGGACCTGTAAAAAGACAAAACAAGCCAAAGGCTGTGTGTCTAAAAGGAAAAATATCACTCTTTGGTTATTCCCCCCAACACCGAGCTTGCACAGTCTGAAATTAAAATACCACCACAACAAGTCTGTTTTAAGAATGCATAAAAATTTAACTGTGGCCAGAAACCACCACGTATTGAGGTCAGGAACAGCTTTATCAAAGACATCTTGCTTCCCTTGCACGTTGCCCTGTCACCTTGGTGCAAAAGACACTGGGATCAAGGGGTAAAGCCTATGGGTGGCTTGAAATGCACACATTCATAACAGTGACCTATGGAGACACTGCCAAGGTTTGAAGGATACTTTCTCTGCAATGATAAACTGCTCTTGGGTTTTCACTCCCTCATGTTCTTACTATACTCAGTTCAGCTTTTTGCCCTTTAATTCCCTCTTCTCCCTTAACCTTTCATTCCATTTTGCCTTTCTAGTTATCTTTATTTCCCCCTCTAAAGAGCAAATACAACTTATTTAATAATTATTAATATTACTAATTATTGACTCATAATGCTCACACTGCTTCTGTAACAGTAGCCCTTCTTCTTATTCTGCATCTGCTCTATTTATGGTTGGACCATACAAAGATAGTGCAGTCCCAAGCACAAATAGAAGCTGGGCAGAGAACTGGTTGAGAGCAGCTCTGAACTGAAGGACTTGAAGGGGTTGGTGGACGAGAAGCTCAACATCAACCAGCAATGTGCACTCACAGCCTAGAAAGCCAACCATATCCTGGGCTGCATCAAAAGTACTGTGACCAGCAGACCCAGGGAGCTGACTGTGCCTCTCTACTGTGCTCTTGAGACCCGACCCCATCTGGATACTGCATCTGCCTCTGGAATCCCCAACATAATGACACGGCCTGTTAGAGTGAGTCCAGAGGAGGCCACAAAGATGATCAGAGGGCTGGAGCACCTCTCCTATGACAGCAGGCTGAGAGAGCTGGGGCTGTTCAGCCTGCAGAAGGCTCTGGGGAGACCTTATAATGGCTTTCCAGAACCTAAAAAGGACCTACAGAAAGATGGGAAGGGACTATTATCAAGGAGTGTAGCAATAGGATGACAGGTAATGGTTTTAAACTAAAAGAGGATAGATTTTAAGATTATCCAATCCTAAAACAAAATTCTTTCCTGTGAGGGTGCTGAGGCACTGGAACAGGTTGCCCAGAGAAGTTGTGGATGCCCCATTCCTGGAAATGTTTAAGGCCAGGCTGGATGGGGTTTTGAGCAACCTGGTCTACTGGAAGGTGTCCCTGCCCATGGCAGGGGGGTTGGAACAAGTTGATTTTTAAGATCCCTTCCACCCCAAGCCATTCTGTGAATACTGGCAGTTACTTTCTGACTGTGTATTCTGATATTGACATTTGAATAACTTCCTCAGCTATACTTCTGTATGGATTTACTAAGCTGCAACCACAAGGCCAAAAGAAGCTGCTACCACTTGAATATAGTTTCACATATGATGCCAGCCACTTTACCTCTTATGTTCCTGCTGGCCAGGAAGGATCTCAAGTTAAAGCAGATTGTAGAGGATATTTAATTTAGTCAAACTTATTACATAGGGAATCTTTCTGACATTAAGCTGCATATTTCAGAAATTTTAAATCAACAAAATAAAATATAATTCTGCACAAAAATGTTGCTATAATAGTAGGAGTATTAAGTACATGTAAGAATTCTACCTTATGACAAACATCGATTGCATCAACATATCTCTTTCCTTTCAGGTAATTGAAAGCGAGCTTGTATCCTGTAAATAGAAGGGAAAAAAGGCAACAATTTTTATTTCTGTACTGAATAATGAAAATATCACATCAAATTAATTTCGGTCACCATATTTTTCTGAAGTCAGTAAGTTTGTTTCCTAGTATTCTCTCATCTAATTCTGTAGAGATCAAAATCTCTACTCAAAGTCACTTTAAGTAGTAAATAGAAGCCCTTTTACACACTCATAGCTATGTCTGAATCAAAAGGAGACATTATTCTGGAGAGCATGTGTTACCACAGAGCATACAGAATCGTTGTCCTCTTTCAATTACTATGGTACCCCACAGAGTTTCCCACTGTGACCTACAATACACTGCCCCTTTGTAAAGGCAATTCCACTATCAAAGGATGAAAGAAGAAAAAAATAATCAGGAGAGCAATAACAAACTAGGGAATTAAAATGCTATTCTGCTCCACTGTCAGCAGACCACTGATTAAGAAAAGTCACATGGAATAGCTAAGTCGCATAGCAACATGTCAGGCTGATGCTTTCAACACAAAAGGTGTAACTCAACTGTATCAGCCTGGACAGAGATCAGGACTTGGAGGGGGGTGGGGGGGTTGGGAAATTATAAGCATGAGATTTCCAAAATTTGCAATTTTAAATCTTTCATTTATGGACTTATCCTCACTAGCAAATGAGTATGAGGAAGCTGATACCAGTTTATACAGTTTTACTTGCCAGATGCACTTTGTGCTGCTTTAACCATTTTAGTTTTAACCCTTGACAATTCTCACAATGCTGTGTGCAAGACCAGAAAAACAATGTGCTCATAGTTACCTTCAATATCGCACACTCATTTTTTGTATACAAGATTGCTCCACAGTTTAATTTTACTATCTAGACACCAAATGATTTTGTAATTTGTTCAATTCCTACCCTCTAGAGGGCTTCAAAATAGCTAAAGAAAAGTCTTGATCTGTGTTCACTATAAAACTCAAAAAATCAAGAAATCACACTTTTTTACTATTAAAACTTCTTCTTCCTAATACATTTTATTTGATCAACAACTCTGATCTCTTAGCCAAGACATTCACAGGTCAGTCTACAGGAGCAGGAACAACTAGTATAATTACTGCATGCTCATACTTCAATATCTATATATTTTCCCATATAATCTAAGTCTGATTTCCATCAGTTATTTCTATTTCTGTTTTGACACCCCAATTGTCCTTCTGCTTTAACCCTCCTAATTTTTTGACTTGCAGTACATAGGGTAATGCATGTTTGGCAATCTGTCTGTGAATGTGCATTTTTATACCTTCATGTTATAAAAGCAGGAGCTAAACCATAAAACTTAGTTCCATTAATAAAACACTAATCTATACATCATATTAGATAAAATCATGAACTGAACTATTGCAGAATCCAGGAGTTAAAGAAACAGAATGTATGGCAGCTCATATGCGTAACACTTATAATCCTGTTAAAACACCACTGGTTTTCCAGTTGATGCCAAAGGCTCTCACCCTAACACTAAAACAACCTACAGAACAAATTAAAGACCACAAGTCGTATGTATTTTTGAGAGCCCATAAGCATAGCCCAAAACCTGGAACAGAATTTGTATAAACCACCAGCCTTGGGACCTATAGACAGATGCTGGGTGTTGAGTAAGAAATGGCATTTTATCCTATGTATTTACTCCATGAAGGGTTTCCTATATTAGTCTAAAAATGTGACAGTTCAGCATTCAATTAACCATCCAAATTGGAACTTTAATAGTATACCATGTTTTCAGTCAACCTTCTTAAACCAGATATAAAGACATTTAAATAATTAATTTTTAAAATCCTTATCTGTATAAAACCTGATCTATATAAACAGATAATTGTTCTGATTATCAAAATTAAATAATTAAATCAATGATCTGCCACCATCAGGTATATACTGGGTATTACAAAAGGTTCTCTACTATATACACACTGCATTATTATAAATACATTATTAAAAATTAGTACTGTACTTACAGAGCAAGTTGCTTACAAAGAGCAAACTAAAACTGTTTCAGACCAAACCTTGTACTGAAATAGTAAGTAGAAACTTCTAAAGTATCATAAAGCTGCTACCTCTTGAGATGGGGGCTTTCCAAGTGGCTGTTAGGTACACCTTTAAACACCTGTGGCTTTGATGGGAGGAAAGCCAGTGATACCCTATCTCTATGTAGAATTAAAAGCAGTCTTTCCGGTAAAGGGTAACTGTTTCATTCCTACTGTAGTGGTTGAAATAGTATGTATAAGTTATGTATATATACCTATTGTTGGATTTGCTTGGTTTCCATATTTCCAGGCCATCTCATAGTTTATTGCTGCATCCTTATATGCTTGTTCCTTTTCCATTATGTATCCCATGTATTCGTACGCCTTGCAGCATGACTGCAAAATATAAATATTCATTCAAAATTGTATTTAGGTAAGTTTATATGTAATAATACCAACAGCTTATCCCCTTAAATACTTCAAATCTGTACAGCTGGAAAGCATGAGTGACACTTGTACTAACTTTGATGATGAGATAGTCTTGATTTAAAACATCTGTAATAGAAACAAGTTATATGGAGTTCTGCACAGCAGCTTCCTATGTTACTCTGAGTCAAGTACAGAGTACATCAGAGGACACTACAACTACTCCTTCAAAAGAGTTTAGAGCCTTCAGGAACCCTGTAGGTACCTCTCTCAGTTAACAATAACCCTACAGCAGCCACATTTCAAGTCCAGCCAGAAAGTGTTTCATCTCCCACAGATATTGTTTGTTCCACTCTTTCTTAATAAGCTATTTTCACAGCCATATTTTTGGAAATTCTTTTTACATAATCATTTTCCATGTAAAGCTAAAGACAGTCACAAATACCCTGAAGAGAACACCAACCATTAAGTATTTCATTTTGTATAACTCCAAGTGGCAAGCTACAAGCATCTGAAAAACAGGTTCCAAAAACTATTACAGAGTATTATGGAGTTTATGGAAATACTAGTCTTGGTTATGTTAGACATACATATAAATCAATTTAACTGCATAATAAATGTTAGTATGAAAGACATAGTAATTCACACAGAAATCTTATATTTAATACACAAAGTAGGAAAAAAATCTATAAAAACAAGCAAAACCCTAACTACCAAATGCCCTTACTGTGAAAAGTTTATAGTGTCATGCTGCCAATAGGTCAAATATTTTCAAGAGAAAAATGAAGCTTTTATGAAAATATGCAGCTTTTTTACACGGGCAGAGCAAAGAAATACTGATATGTAAGTTACATTCCATCTTAAAGTTCACTATTTCCAGTTAGGCTTCCAAGATCTACTGATGAAAAGTTTTCAAATCACAGCATACTGGGATAAGTAGTATGGAAATGCCTGGAAGATAAGGATAAAAATATACTCCCCCTCGCATTTGTGACAAAACAAAAAAGTTAAAAAAAAATAATCAAGAAAAGTAATCAGTAAGAAACCTTCATTTCATAGAAATGGTCTGCTCATTGGGATCTCACTGACAAAACTTAAGTCTTTTAAAATCAAAACAAGCCTGTATTAAAAGATACCAGGTTTTTACAAAGTTTTCACTCAATGTATTACCTTAAACTGTGTGTGTGTATATCCACATCACCCAATTCTGACTGCTAAAAACAATCTTAAAAACTAATTCATTACAATAATGTGTTTCCTCAATCTAATCAAATCCTTCAAACTGGAGAATACCACACAGAATACTGTCTCGTGAATTAACAAGGTATTTTAAGACCTAAAATATTCAACATCTATTTGTATAGTACAATTCCTGCTTAGCTGCTTTGCATGCAAGTTGGAGAAGAGCCAGCATTTTGGTATGCTGTTCTGTTAAGGAACCAGAGCTGCAGACTTCCAATTTGCCACCCTCCTTCCTGTCAAGTACAGTTTGTTAATGTAAGTCCCTCAGAGGTCTCAAACTTTTTAGAGGAAAACAAATTACTTGGTAGGCTATCTTTTTAGAGTTACTTGGGAATTTCTGCAACAAATCATCATTTGTGGTCTATATCTGCTCAACAGACCAGCTATCTGAAATTATGTCTTATTTTGGGAGACGATTTGTGCTTATGCTCCAGTTCTACAGATTTTACAACTTCCCTTGGCCATCTGGATAAGTATGCAACTGACCTTTAGGTATAATATTTTCTTAACTAAATTCAAACTCATTTTCTGTCAAAACAAAATTGACCACATTCTATTTTAAGAAGCATCTCTGCAAAAGTACACGATACCATTATACCCAGAACTGTTGTAGCCGCCTCTTAATTTTATTTGTAGAAACAAAAAGATTACAAGTTCAAAAAAGCCTACATCTCAAGAAGGCTGCAGAAATGTGAATGAACAATGAACCTTAACTTCTATACTGATGAATTCAGAAAAAGAAAAATACAGCATCGGGCCTTTTCTAAAACAAATTTGTGCACTATAAACAATATCCTGAACCTGCAGCATAGCATCTATGGAAGACTAGCCTACTGGATGTGCCTCACGTGAAGGAAAGTGTATAGATGGAAAAATGTGATCAGCAAAAAGCAACAAAACAAAAAATAAGCACAAGAGCTAAAATCTGTGCTTATTCCTACAGTCAAAGCAGAGTATTGAGCAGTTTTCCTGCTCAGAAACCCTGAGGAAAAAACACTACAGCTTCTTGCCCAGACAATCTACCAGACACTATCTTCACATCAGAGAATTAATGGTAACACATAAACAAAAGAAAATCCTGTATAGTAACAGGTTTATGAACGTAAATGCTTATAAACATATTTTAAGATATGAAGAGAACATCTCTTAAGCTGAGTAAGTGTCCAAAATCTATATGGCTACTTCTTTCTTCATCAGGTTTGCGAGAACTCAGTAAAATATCTCTCTGAGACATTCCATAAACATAGAATCATAGAATAGAATCATAGAATGGTTACAGTTGGAAGGGACCTTAGAGATCATCAAGTTCCAACCCCCCTGCCATGGACAGGGACACCTCTCCCTAGAGCAGGTTGCTCAAAGCCCCATCCAACCTGGCCTTAAACACTTCCAGGGATGGGGCATCAACAACTTCCCTGGGCAACCTGTTCCAGTGCCTCACCACCCTCACAGTAAAGAACTTCTTCCTAATATCGAATCTAAATCTCCCCTCTTCCAATTTAAAACCGTTACCCCTCGTCCTAGCACTACATCTCCCGATGAAGAGTCCCTCTCCAGCTCTCCTGGAGCTCCCTTCAGATACTGGAAGGAT
>VXBW01005696.1:1353097-1420432 GCA_013400375.1 Thinocorus orbignyianus | reverse complement strand
AGGGCCCACAGCCTCCCTAGTCCTACCTTTTTCCCTGACATAGCTATAGAATTTTTTCTTATTGCCCTTGATGTCCTTGGCCAGATTCAGTTCCCTTAGGGCTTTTGCCTGCCTGATATGGTTCCTGGCCACTCGGACAGTTTCTCTATATTCCACCCAGCCCACCTGTCCTTCTCTCCACCCTCTATAGGCCTCCTTTTTGATTTTAAGCTTATCTAATACTTCCTTACTTATCCACGCAGGCCTTCTCGCTGTTTTGCCTGACTTCTTCTTTTTTGGGATGCACATCTCCTGAGCCTGAAGGAGGTGATCCTTGAATACTAGCCAACTTTCGTGGGCTCCTCTCCCCTCCAGTTCTTTTTCCCACGCTACCCTGCCAATCAGTTCTCTCAGGAGTCTAAAATCTGCTCTCCTGAAGTCCAGGGTAGCAAGCCTGCTGTATGCCCTCTTTGCTGCAACGAGAATACTGAATTCCCACATCTTAAGTTTCCAGTTTCAGCTCAGCTAAAACTTGCATAAGTTACTAAAGGATATGAATAAAAATAACTAAGCAGCATTCACAGATTTCTTTACTATGCCCCACTGGTTTTCTGGCTTGCTTTCATCTACTTCTTAGTAAGTGAAATACCAGGCAACTGGAAAAAGAAATCCATTTAAACTTACCTTTCAGAGGAAAACTAAACATTTAGATGAATTAAAACAAAAAGCTACAAAGGTTATTTTTAATGTGCATTCACTTACCCTGTTATGACGAAGGCATCGTTTTAGTAATTCACCTGCCATATCATATTTTGCAGACTGAATATATATATCTGCAAGGAGAAGCCAACTCTTTTCAAACTCCTCTGCATCAATGGGATTCCAGCTCATTTTTGAAATCCTTTTTAACTGACTTCTGGCTCGTGGAGTCTGTTTCAAGATCATGTAAGCTGTGGCCATTCCCAAAAGTGCTGGTATATGATCCTTCTGCAGTAAAAAGCATAGTGACTACTCAGTGCTTTTTTGTTTTGCTTTTAGTATTTTTTAAAAGATTTTTTTTTTTTTGTAAATGTATAAAATTAGGGGCAATGGTTTTAAATTGGAAGAGGAGAGATAGGAAGAAATTCTTTCCTGTGAGAAGGTGAGGCACTGGAACAGGTTGCCCAGAGAAGTTATGGATGCCCCATCCCTGGGAGTGTTCAAGGTTAAGCTGGATGGGGCTTTGAGTAACCTGCTCTAGTGGGAGGTGTCCCTGCCCATAGCAGGGGGTTTGGAACAAGCTGATTTTTAAGGTCCCTTCCACCCCAAGTCATTCTATGATTCTATGATAAAATATTCTTTAACAGGAAAAATATTACTTAAAACAAATATCGCTATTCCTAAATGTAAACTGCGAGACTAGTTAAAAAATCACAATCAGCGTGAAAGACCGAGGAAATGAGACAGTTTACTAACCTCAACCATCACTATTTCAGTAAAAGTGTTCAGTGCTCGTTCAACACTCGATTTTTGTTTGGTTGCCATGAAACAATAATTTTCCATGATTCGCAGTTGAATGTGACCCTGAATGGTTTGAGGCTTGAGTTCCTTCAGCAGATTTTCTGCTGTTCTTACAGCCAACTGAACAGATTCTTGCTTCTCTGTTGAATTACTGTTACCAGAAAGAAAGTCCTTGTAAAAGTGTGGGGTTTTTTTTAACATAAAGCAAATTAATTACAAGTTAAGACCGACTACATGCTAAGGGCATGACATTTTCATAAGACAGCTCTGTTACATAGACATGCTACATTGATTCTCCTCTGTAACAACAGCAGTTTCAACACAACAAGCTGCTTTTAACACTGCAAGTGATCAGGATTCCAGTAATGTCTTCTATATTTTCTGCTTGAGACTGACTTGACACCAGCTAGGATGGTCTCTCACAATATGCATTAGATAAGCTCAAAGCTCCAGCAATTTAAATTAAGTCATATTATTATGGGGTGACAGCATAAGAGGATGACAGAAGAACCCAAGCAATGCTTATTTCATTCACTTACCCTATATCAGCATCCAGATTTTCAAAGACTTCACCACCCACAGTTTCATTATCTGGGTTCAAACAAATTTCAATCATGTTGTAGACTGCATTCTGCCCCCAGTCACTGTCCTTTCGAGCTTTATTAAAATGCCGGAGCGCATCATTTGGTTCACCTGTATACCTAGACAAAGAATTAAAATATTTAAAGCTGGGCAAGTAAAATTCACTGCCTTAAATCCCACACAAATCTCAAGAACACCAAGTATTTAAAAAACAGATTTGAACAGCATTTGCGATATTATGTATGCTGTTCAAATCTTGCATTAGCACCATGTGCAAGGAAATTGTTTTGCAGACTAAAAACAGTCTGATAGATTTTTAAATTCAAAAATAAATAATATTATGTTGTTGAACCAGCAGGAATATCCCTTTTAGCAAGCAGGAAATACAAAAGATGTATGGGAGACAGATAAAATATCTCCATTTTAAATAGAAGCTAATAGAAAAGTATTTCAGAAGAGAAAAGGAGACCTTTCTTAAAATCTTTTCATGTTAAGTAATTAGGAAAGTAGTGCTATATTACTTTGCACTTATCACACTACACATATCATTGAATAATGGATGGTAAGAAAGTTAATTTAAATATGTACTATATAATCAAATGAACCTTATCTTAATTATAATTGTATTTACCAAAGATACAGTCCTTTGCAGTAGTGAAATCCTGGTTCAAGCTTTGTTCTAGAAGAGTGTTTTTCAGCCATTAAAAGAAATCTTGGGACTTCTTCTAGTTTCCCAGCTCTTCTTAACAGATCAATTAATCGTGAGAGGGTTGCATAGTTATCTAAATACACAAATAATCAGGATATTGTAATTCTAGTTTTGCTATAGGGGTAGCTTGAAAAATAGCAAGCCTGCCTTCTTTTTTCACATACAAGAAGGAGATATGATGTAATACATAAGGCATATTACATAGTAACAACAGATACAAAAATAAAGATATGAAGTGATACAGTACTTCTATAAAAACCTGTATAAAGTTAATTGTACTTCACTTTCTAAAACACTTGCTATACTCTCACGATTTCTTTCACTAGTCAACTAGAAAGTCAACTAGAAAGCTTTACATTCATTATAGTACTATTTTAATAAATTTTAGTAGCTTTCTCTCCAGACATGATTTGCAAATTGCTAAAAGAAACTTATTCCTGTGCAAGAGACATTTCCTTTGTTAATTCTGAAAGAAAACACTAGCTTTCTTCTGTGCTCACACACTTGTATCTTAAACAAGAGAAAGTGTTTTACAGTTACCAGTAACACCCTACCTCTTGAGCTAAACAATGCACAGTAATTTACTTTGCTGCAATGTAATGTATCTACAAGAAATAATTTTCTCATCTTCCCTTACAATAGCTTTATGGTTTTATATATAGTAATGATCTTTGGTTTTAGTATCTGTTACACTATAAATAGCACATTTATTTTTAATCACACAAAATATTTTTAGATATTTATTCCATTACCTCACTAGAAAAATGTATCAGAATAGATGAAAAATATCACTGCTAAATACTCACCTGGCTTCCGTTCTAGGAGTTGCTGGAAATGAAATACAGCTTGTTCATAATCTTGCTTCCTGAACATAAGATCGGCCATCATCTACAAAATAGACCAATATAGACCAATTTAGAGAAAAGCAAACAAAGTATTACAGATTGTGATTTATAATAAGCTCTCGTTCTACAAAATGAGGAGCTGAAACTGTAGCTTTAAAGTCCTGCAGGGATTGCACAAGAAGTAAACCAATTCGGGTTTTACAATATTCTCTGGAAAACAAAAACTCTCTGCATAAAGACACACAGGGTAAGAATAAGGAGGTACAGACTCCTACCTCCATTTAATCACTTCAGGTAGAAATTAGAAGAAAATAAAACACTTTGATGCAGGGACATCTCCCATTAGACCAGGTTGCTCAAAGCCCCATCCAACCTGACCTTGACCACTTCCAGGGATGGGGCACCTACCATCTCTCTGGGCAACCCATTCCAGTGTCTCACCAGCCTCACAGTAAAGAATTAATTCCTAGTATCTAATCTAAATTCTATCCTTTTTCAGTTTAAAATCGTTACCTCTGATCCTAAGACTACACTTCCCATCTTTCCTGTAGGCCTCCTTCGGGTACTGGAAGGACACTATAAGGTCTCCGCAGAGCCTTCTCTTCTCCAGGCTGAACAACTCCAACTCTCTCAGCCTGTCTTCACAGGAGAGGTGCTCCGGCCCCCTCATGATCTTCATGGCCCTTCTCTGGACTCACTCCAACAGGTCCATGTCCTACTTATGTTGGGGGCTCCAGACCTGGATGCAGGACTCGAGGTAAGGTCTCACAAGAGTGGAGTAGAAGGGCACAATCACCTCCCTTAACCTGTTGGTGCGGACCAGGACGCAGTTGGCTCTCTGTTCTGCAAGTGCATGTTGCTGGCTCATGTTGAACTTCTCATCCTCCAACACATCCAAGCCCTTCAGTTCAAGGCTGCTCTTAATCCATTCTCTGTCCAGCCTGTATTTCTGCTTGGGACTGACCTGACCCACATGCAGGACCTTGCACTTGGCCTTGCTGAACTTGATGAGGTTTACACGGGCCCACCTCTCAAATCTCTCCAGGTCCCTCTGGCTGGCACCCCTTCCCTGCAGCATGTCAAATGCTCCACACAGCTTGGTGTCATTGGGAAACTTGCTAAGAGTGCACTCGATCCTACCCTCCATGTTGCTGGCAAACAGCACTGGTCCCAATAATGACTCCTGAGGAGTGCCACTCATCACTGGTCCCTAGCTGGACATACTACTGTGCTGGTGTCACAGTATAACCCCAGCCAACAACTAGGATCGCTCAGCCACTCACTCACTCACTCCCCCCAGTTGCAGTGGGGGAGACAATCAGAAGAGTAAAAGTGAGAAAGAACTTGTGGGTTGAGATAAAGACAGTTTAATAGGTAGAGTGAAAGCTGTGCATGCAAGTAAAGCAAAACAAGGAATTCATTCACTGCTTCCCATTGGCAGGTTGTCTCTAGGAAAACAGGGCTCCATCACACATTACTTGGTGAGACAAATGACATAACTCCAAATGTCCCCGCCTTTCCTTCTTCTGTCCCCAACTCTATATACTGAGCATGATGCCATATGGCAGGGAANGGCTCATGTTGAACTTCTCATCCTCCAACACATCCAAGCCCTTCAGTTCAAGGCTGCTCTTAATCCATTCTCTGTCCAGCCTGTATTTCTGCTTGGGACTGACCTGACCCACATGCAGGACCTTGCACTTGGCCTTGCTGAACTTGATGAGGTTTACACGGGCCCACCTCTCAAATCTCTCCAGGTCCCTCTGGCTGGCACCCCTTCCCTGCAGCATGTCAAATGCTCCACACAGCTTGGTGTCATTGGGAAACTTGCTAAGAGTGCACTCGATCCTACCCTCCATGTTGCTGGCAAACAGCACTGGTCCCAATAATGACTCCTGAGGAGTGCCACTCATCACTGGTCCCTAGCTGGACATACTACTGTGCTGGTGTCACAGTATAACCCCAGCCAACAACTAGGATCGCTCAGCCACTCACTCACTCACTCCCCCCAGTTGCAGTGGGGGAGACAATCAGATGAGTAAAAGTGAGAAAGAACTTGTGGGTTGAGATAAAGACAGTTTAATAGGTAGAGTGAAAGCTGTGCATGCAAGTAAAGCAAAACAAGGAATTCATTCACTGCTTCCCATTGGCAGGTTGTCTCTAGGAAAACAGGGCTCCATCACACATTACTTGGTGAGACAAATGACATAACTCCAAATGTCCCCGCCTTTCCTTCTTCTGTCCCCAACTCTATATACTGAGCATGATGCCATATGGCAGGGAATATTCCTTTGGTCAGCTGGGGTCAGCTGTCCTGGTTGTATCTCCTTCCAACTTTTTTGTGCACTCCCAGCTTCTCACTGGTGGGGTCAGACGGGGAGCGGAAAAGGCATTGACTGCTTAGCAACAACCAAAGTCGTCAGTGCTTTACCAACACTATTTTCATGCCAAATCCAAAGCAAAGGACTGTATCAGCTGCTAGTAAGAAAGTCAGTTCTATCCCATTTGGAAAAAGAACATCTTTCCTGACCAGGGAAGTTAGGCAACTGTTACTAGAACACATTTTAAGCCATGCTTTAGTCAATCTTGCAACTACTACTTTTTTCCTCTACTACTACTTTTAAAGACACATTTTTGCATTGAGATAGAACTAAGTCTGTGACTGCTAGAAACTTCATATTGAATCATCATCCAGCATAAACAGAAATTTTTCTTGCAATGGATTTTTCATATGTTTTTTGAAGTAAGAAGCTGTAGGCTTTCTTAAAAAGTAGTACAGTATCAATTCATCACATTGCAGGCACACTTCAAATAAACTCCTGATACAGGATTAGTATAATAGCACATACCATTGTTGCCGCTTCATTATCTTGGTCATTCTTCAGCAGTAAGGAACACTGATGTTGACAGGCATCAGTATCATCTTGTGCAAGATATAAACGCGCAAGTTCCAACATTGCCTGTAGATTAGATTTTTAATGATATGTAATTAAAAAATTAAGAAAATTCTATAAATATTAACCTGAAATTTGCAGAGTTTCAGGGAAAATGTATTTCTGTTAGAGAGAGCTTTCTCTGTTGTTTCCTACGGGTTCTTGGTCAAGTTATTTCATTCATTTCCATTCCCTCACCTTTAAATCAGATAAAACTTTTTGTCTTCAGAGGGATACTCTGGAGGTACACTGAAAACAGAGCTCATCAGATAGCACTGCTTTAAAGACTATAGTACTTTGGCAAGAATAATTTTCCTGGGAAAAAAAAAGTTAGTGCAAGTAACTTTACATTCATTGACAGAAGCAAATACCTCATTAACATTCACCAATTAGTTTTGGAGTATAAGCAAATTCCAGCAGAAACAGTTCTCTTATTTGCACTTCCAAACCTATCTCATTATGACTGTGTATGGATTCACTCTGAGAAGCAATCACAGACAAAATATTAACAAACTGAAATGTACACAAGCAGGCATCCTTAAGGCTGAAGTCTCATCATAGACTATTTTGAATAAAATGCCACTGAAAAGTTCATAAACACAAAAGCTACCACAGATTTAATAAAGTTCTCATTGAGTCAAACAGGAGTTAAACCAATCACAAAGTAAAATTAGCAGTAGACAAACAGTAAGCAAAGTAACCTGCCTAATTTTAAATGATATTTTGATTTTGTTTTCAAAAAGCAGGCATTTAAAATTGCATCACAATCCTCTCTGATTACACTCATAAAAGGTGCTTCTAAATCAGAAAAATATTTTGAACATCTGTTCAGCCTATGAAGGCTACTTGCATAATGTTTAACTGTCTTCTTTCTACTTCCTGTTATTTACATATGAAAACACACTACACAGCTCTGAAACAGAAAGGCAGGTGGGTAAGCATTGAAATGCCAAGGAGATAGCATGCATGTAATAATTTCAACTATGAAAGCTTTCTTCAACCCACTGTGCGTAAAGCAGTAGAAGACTGAAAAGCAGTCTGCTAGTCAAGGAACACTTGTTACAGGCAAGTCAGAGAGGAACATCCCGTACCAGATTCTAGTGATCAGAAGCAGTCTCATAGATTTTCAGCTTTAACTATAAACCCAATGATACTGTGAAATGACATGCTTGATGCAGTCTGTGACGCTCTTCATGTCTGCATCTGGAAACTGCACTGTCTCTTAACTGGTCAGAGAAATGAGAATATTACCTAACCAGATATTAACTAAGTAAAATTAGACAACCCAAAAGCCTCATGACATGGACTGCAATCTCTTCGCTTTTAGCTTAATACCTCTTTTGATGCAACATTTCAAATCTGGTTTGAGTTACTTTTGGCTGGAATACAGGCGATTTTGTTTGGAAGAAACAAGATACAGATAGCTTCAAACGGATTTTTCAATACTTCCATATATAATTTTAAGGAAGGAAAGTAAACTCTGTGAAGACATCAAGAAACAGGTGGTGTGTAACAACTCAAATTTGGATTTTGTAATCAATTCCAACCTTGTACTACCAGTGTTTTTAAAAATGAAGGGAAGAAAACAAGTACAAATCCAATTTCTTAACCTTTTACTTCTCCCTCTTCTATCTCTAAAACCCAGGGCCATGAAAGTAGAAAAAAGAGGGGGATTGAAAATAAGCTCAAATTTACTTGCGTTTTTCAACAGGCAGACTTTGGGGAAAGCAGAAAAGAGAGAAGCAGTGCAATAATCATTGCTTAACAGCAACATTTTGTGACTAAAATCAGAATCCTATCAAGCCCAGACAAAAGTCTAAATGCGCTAAGACAGATACAGAAGAGACAGAAACTGTCCGAACTAACCAAAAATCCCCAGGACTTCATTTCAGAAGACAGGCAACAAGCACAACTGAAACTATCTCCAGTATTACTGTGCCATATCTTAGACATCTTCACCTGGCACATGAAGACAGGCTCAACTATATGTTCTAACTGACGACTCAGAACGCATGCAGACCACCACTTTAATTTGGAGTTTGTGCAACATCAGAAATTAGCAATACACACAATTATTTTATCATAGGCAATGAAGCGGAGAAAGGGAAAGGATTTATGTATATATCATAAGGCAGAAATAATTGCAAATAGACTGTGTATAATTGGAAAAATGAATGTAAAAACAGTGTGCAATAGTCAGAGGGAGAACTAACCTTCTTATCGGTTTCACAGTGAACAAGAGCTTCTTTGTAAAATTTAATTGCTTTTTCATAGTTTCGCTGGGCTGTAGAATGTTTTGCAATCTCAGCACAAATTTCAGCAGCAAGCTGTTTCTGTGCAGGAACTGCATCCAGCTGCTCTATTTGAACCCGTTTAAGCACTCTGGCTTGTAATTCCCGAGCCTAGTGCAGAGAAAGGAGTGAACAGTCAAAAATTTCCAGATAAATTAATTTTATATTCTCAAGTTTTTTAAAATTATATTAAATTATTTTAAGGTTCTATAAGCACACTATGTATTTTATAGATGAAAAGGCCCAAATAATAAATAAAGCGGGTCAAAGTGTCTCTGCTACAAAAAACATCAATGAAAACAAGCAAAAACAACCATCTCAATATCTTTCCATCAGAAACCTGTTTCAAACTGCCTTGCTTCCCTAAAATTCACATTAAAAACCCGCTGGAAAGCAACCTAGTGTTCAACACTTTCAAGAAGATGAAATCCCAATATCTCTTTTCTAAAATACTCCATATGACAACTGTATGCCATTCCAATAATGTACAGTCTACACTTTATAAAACATAATTTTGATATAACCATACATACAGTATTTTGTGAAACTGAAGGAAGAGGACATTAAAGCAAAAACCTAGGAAGGGACCCAGTTCACCCCTTGTGTACTTGAAGAAAAGGATGGTGGAACAACCTTATTTAATACTCCGTTTAAGGAATATTTAGGTCAAATATATTAATTTGAATATAGACGCCATTTTATTTGTCTAAATTTCCCCCATATTTCTGTGCCTTGCATTATTTATAAGTTGGAACATAACCATTTGAAGTGGGGAAGGTGTTAGTTATAACTACTAGCAGAGTTGTAATCACAAAAAATGCTGGTGTAGGACATCATTGAGAAAAGCCTCATTAATACAGACAAAAGCAATGTCTTTTTCGTAGAACAAAAACAAACAGTTTTTCTCAGAACAGTTTTATCATCATGTCTATGGGTTCCCATGAAGAACTTCCTTACTTCCTAAGCTACCTTTCTACAGTAGAACTGCATGGAAAATATTAAACAGAAATGTTATATGCCTTTTCACCTTCTTTTCTTCTTTTTCTTAAAATTAAACTTTTGAAAAGGTGTATAAAAAAAGATCTCAAGGGCCAACACCCAGGTGGCATATGTACTTAACTCCTTTATTAAACACAGAAAATTCATTAAAAAGAAAAGGCAAATATACGTTTACTTTGTATTTTCTGAGATCCTTCATTAAGAAGCAATTAAGAAAAGTCAAGCAGGAGCACAAAGGTAGAGCTCTTTGTTAACAGCAGATACCCAAAAAGAGGGCAGATGAGGAAATTGCTATGCGCAATTCTGATTATGCCTGATCACTTTTCTTTGATTTCAACTGGAATTCTAGCCAATTAACACACAAGAGATTCCCTCTTTTTGCTCAAGCAGTTTTGTAACTATCTTCACATTGAAGTAAAATCTCAGAAAAGCTGCTTCACTCATTTAAACTTCACAAGCTGAAGAGAAAGAAGCGCTAATATTATTCTGCCTTTTCTCATCCCCAACCATTTTGCTTAACAGGGAAGGATAATTAAAACTCAAAGTAGAACCTAGGGAAAACTTCTGACATCACTCTGAAAATCAAAGGAAGACACTTGTTTAAAAAGAGGCAATAACATGACCAAGCAGTTAGTCCTACTGAAACAATCAAATTACAGATGATTTTGTGTAAATGGATGTGGCAGCAAAAGGAGAAGGAACAAGAAAAGATTTCAAAGAGAACAGGTACAAGGAAGGACAGTTTTGAGGGCAGTAACAAAAAAAAAAAAACAACAAAAGAGAAAAGAGGGGGAAGAGAGGCAAACACAAAGTTTTGGAAGTGTGATATAGTATGAGATCTGAACTAAATAAGCAAAGAAAAGAGAAGTAGACAGGGAAATTTACTATAGATCAATGGGGGAAAAAGTCACCTTTGGGAAAAAAAAAGGTATATTATAATGAAAAAAGCAGTAAGAATTTAACAACATATTAAATATCAGGATCAGTAGGATTTTAACTCTTATGTACAATTTTCTTTCTAACCAACCTACATAATTTACTTTTTGTGCTGGTTAGAATATGCTACCAATGCTTATTTTTTCTGTAACAGAGTGGAGGTATAATGGAAGAGAATGTACTGACCCAGTCTCTTGCTCGACCTTTGTATTAAGAAAGCACCTTCTGAACAGATTAAATGCCTAGCTGCCAACTATGTTCCTTCAAGCCTCAGTCTGAGTGGCAACATTCAATTCCAGAATGAACAGATCTTATTACTGATATTTCAAATAACCAGTAGTACAACAAGATAACAGGTAGCCATTGAACGCTGCTCCAGATTGTTCTGAGTGATGCTCAGCACACAGCTAAAAGACAGCAACCTAGCTCTCCCCATAGCCAATTTTGTTTCAGTCTGCTCTGCTGAAACTATGCTCCACACACAAACGAAGGTGTAGTATGATCTAAAATTCAGATAACGCTGCTCACAAAAAGCTTAGTCTTTCTAATCACTTATTTTCTTTACATTTCACACCAGTCATTGGTGCTCTATATCTACCACATACACTCTTTCTTCATTTCCAAAAATATTTAATTTAGAATCTGGGATAAAAGTGAAACCAGGGGTAACAGTTAGGACATTGCAGGTTTTCATAGCATTGGTTTTTTCCCCCTTTACCTGTTGTAATGAAACAATAGCTTCGTCAATCTTCTCCATTTTGCTGTAAATTTTTGCCAGAAGCACATGGTAACGTCCATCTTCCATCAGAGAAGACAGTTCATTAACTAGAAAAATTGCATTAAATAAACATGATTCTTTTAAGAACAGATCCTGGTAAAGTCAAAGAAAGATGAAGCTCTCTACATAGTCCAGGCAAGAACTTAAGTGAAAAGTTCAGAGCTTAACCTTACATATTTAGGAATGTGAACTTTGCTTGGTGTGCTGTTAGTGGGCAGGGTAAACATCACAACCTACAGAGTGATATTTAAAGACAAAGACACTGAAAGATGCAAAAGGAATGAAAAAAACCAACCCCCAAAACCCTGCCTAGTCCATTTGAATTCTCAGAAATATGAGAGAAAAGCTTTTGATTTAAGAAGACAGGAAATACAGCCACTGACATTTCGTGTCTAAATCCTCCTCAAAGTCAATGAAAAAATGTCCAAATTGATTCAATGAGTGCTACTTTATACCCCAAAAATATAAGGTGGTTTGACAAAATTTCTACTCAGACCTCAAACTACATTTCAGTTCAGTCCTTAGAATCAGGCAGAAAACACAAGCAACAGTAGAAGTTGTATGTTTTACTGTAACTTAATAACATTCCTACCAGGCTCATGATCTAAAGCTTGCTGAAGGACTCTTTCTGCCTTTTCATATTGTTTCAGTTTCATTAAAAGCTCAGCCAGATCATAGCAAAGGAAGTTCTGTTGACCACTTCTCAATGCAGCCTCATAGTAACTGATCGCCTAAAAGGAAGAAACAAAAAAACCTGAATATTATTTCAAGACAACAATTTCGCTACTAGTATTTAGTTACATGCCCTAGCTTTCTCTACTTTCTTCACTGCTCTTGTAAGTAAATAATTTCTAATAAATACTGTATTAAGAAGATGTTATGTAGTTGCAAGTTCAGGCTTCCAAAAACGGAACATCAAATTAAAGATAAGTAGAATAACTAGAGCCTGCCTTTTGACAAACATGCATTTACATAGCCTGACCACACTACAACATTCTGTCTTTAATATGATTACTGCCAATTAAACTACATTTTCATTAGCTGCTGAAGTGTATAATTCTATTCATTCTATTCAGACCACAAACCCCCACACTTCAAAATAGTAACTTCAACAGTCTTGAAAGAGGAAGAAATTGAAGTCCATAAAAGCTTCAACAAGTATTAAGCCTGACAAAAAAATTGATGATGGAACTATTAGTCCTGTCCTGATTCCAAGGTAGAAAATTGATTTCATAGAATGGTTTGGGTTGGAAGGGATCTTAAAGATCATCTAGTTATAGCCCCCTGCCACAGGCAGGAACACATTCCACTGCACCAGGTTGTTCAAAGCCACATCCAGTCTGGTCTTGAACACTTCTAGGGAAGGGGCATCCACAGCTTCCCTGGCAACCTGTTCCAGTGTCTCACCACCCTCACAGAAGAGAATTTCTTCCTAATCCCTAATGTAAAATCTATCTTCTTTCAGTTGAAAGCCATTACCTTTCATCCTATCACTGCACCCCCTGATAAGAGTCCCTTCCCATCTCTCTAGGCCACCTTCAAGTACTGGAAAGGTCCTATAGGACCCCCTGGATCCTGCTTTTCTCCAGGCTGAACAACCCAAACTCTCTCAGTCTGTCTTCATAGAAGAGATGCTCCAGCCCCTGGTCATCTTTCCTGACCCTCCTCCTACCTTCTTCTGGGTCCAAGAGGGACACAGAGACTTCTATTTGAAATAACTTTCTTAAGTGCAGGGGAAGATTGTGCTAAGCACTTATGGAAGAGGTGCTGCTGAAACAAAGCACTAAGCCATTTCTCTTACTTGGTCTCCCACATGCTGTACGTACCCATTTACTGTTTGTTATTTCAACACAAGTGACTAGAAAAAAAGAGCAGATACTGGAAGTGAGGAAGTTTGCACTGATTTCTCTGCAATTTAAACTTGCGTATCAAACCAAATTAAAGCCACTTGTGCAGAATGTACAAGCCAACAACGGGAAGACATTGGCTTCCTCCAAAAAAGAAATGACAAACTCTCAAATTCTTTTGTAGCACATACGCGGAAGAATACTGCAAGAACAATAAAGTTAAGTCTTTTTGGTAACATGAGTGCTGTTTAAGAACATTGCATTTAAAGGCTTGGTGAAATGTAAACAAAATATAAGAGACTTAAGTTCAAGGTTCCTGCAGTCGTACAAACACACCGTTTCCCCAGCACTACAGCCCTGTTTCCTTCCTTCCAAGGATGTCTCAAAATACTTTCTACCCTTCCCTGTTCTGTGCAAAGACTAATGAGCTGACTGATCAGGTATTTTGAAGGGAATCAGCAAACTGTTTCACACTTTAAAATACATTATTTATAGAATACCTTTGAATAATTATGTGTTTTGACTAGGGCTTTTCCAATTTTACTTGCTAGAGCTGGATCTTTTGGATTTTTCTTCAAGGCCTGCTCGTAGACTTCTATGGCTTCATCAGGCTTCAACAGTAAAAGACAAAAACACATAAGTCAAGGATTATGATAAAAAGTGTATGAAGAAAGCAAAATCTGGTACAACCTCCAGGAATGACTGACAAGTATTAGTGGTTCATGAGTTACAATACTTCTGAGAGAACAGTCACTATGAAACTGCAGGAGTGTAAAGCCCATGTAAATTTACATTTCCATGCTAAAACAGAATATGCCAGGCTTCAGAACTCTTCTAAACATCTCTAACTTCTTTCTGAATTTAATTTAGCTCTCACTTTAGATGTTTATTAGTCTTATGGGTCAGTGTTCTTCTAGATAAAATTCTCTCCTTGACATTCATGGTCAGCTAGCAGGAAAAACACATTTCAACAGCTTTTTCTTTGAACTTAGAACAGTTACATTTGTAGCCAGTAATTATGTTTTTTTACATTCTAAAGGAGTTTCTGTTTGCCAACTACGGATCAATAGGAGTCAGCATGCTACATTGTCTGAACTTGCCAAAGTCAACAATGACTCAATCATTCTATTCATCTCTAGTAAGCACTTACCTCTTGAATATTCATGTATGCATCACCAAGAAGAAGGAAAGTATGAGCACTTGGCAGTTTTTCTACTAGGTCTCTGGAAAGAGAAGACAGAACCTTGCTCAATATTTTAACATGTCAATACTGGTATCTAAACAACAATAAACAAGGCACAACAATTTTAGCATCTTCTGCAGATTTTAGATTGTTTACTTCTGCAAATAAAACACCCCCCCCCCCCCAAGATATCTTTCCAAAATACGACTTCCAATTAGTGTTTTAAATGTTACAACACTTACTCAAATGAATTAATTATGTCACTAAATATTTCTGACTTATTATAGCAGAAAGGGGAAAAAGTGAGCTCATCATGCTACCATTAAGCATCTAGGAAAATATATACACCCCTCCTCCAAACTTTTACCTATAGCAGCCAGCATATAACTTCTTATCTTTCCTGTACTGAAGATAAATATCTGCCATTTTTTCTTTAGCTTGCACAAAGTAAGGCTGTTCAGGTGTAATATTTCGGAGCATAGTCAAGGCTTGTTCAACATCTCCTTGAGCAATTGCCAGATCTGCATTTGCAATCACAACTCTTAGCTCCTCAGGAGTTCCAGAAAATTCATTAATGGCATCTTGCAGTATTATAGCAGCTTCATGCTGCAAATAATAAAACCAATAGAATTAATGTATTTCCTCTTGTTGAGCAGCCAAAAATAAAGACATCATCAGCAAACGAATGCCTGGGGACATTACACAAACCAACCAAAAAACACCTACAACCCCCCCCCAGAGTATAGTATCCATTTGTTTCGCTAGAAGATCTAAAGTGTTTTTTTCCTCTTGATTTTTAAGTAAAATTTACGTAATGAACTACAAGAAAAAGTTTCAGTAGAGAAAAAAAAGCATTTGTGTTGCACATATACAAGGAGGTGCTCAAAATGCAACTGGATGACGCCTTTACCTTCGCTCTAACAAGTCCTGCTTTGAGCAGGATGACCTCCAGAGGTCACTTCCAACTACATGATTGTATGGCTTCTCTTACATTCTTATACATACTGTCCTACTGTTTGTTAAGATACAGGTGATAGTAAGGATGCCGATACACAAAATAAGGACATGATCCCAAAATATTTCTAACAGCATTAGACAGCAAAAGAGGAATCTATATACTGGAAAATAAACATCAACAGTATCTCCTCCTCAAAATTAAAAGGAGTTTTATAGACTAAAAATTGAGCACCTGCAATTAGGGTTTTTTTCCTCTGTGCATTTTAAAGCACAAGCCATCAAGTTAGCTATTAACACCTTGAAAATTCTGCCAAGCAAGTCTTCTTGGTAAAAGAGGTGGTAGGTTTTTGTTCTAAATTAATGTGGATAGATACATCTGTTGATGGGAAGAGGAAATTGTTTTCAGGTATGTATCATATATCTTAACAAGTTTGCCATCTTACCGGCTCTCCATTCAAACGATGAGCTTCTACTAGCTCTAGGAAGACAGATACACGATCACTTGCATCAATTTCAATTCTTTTTCCTTTAGTTTTTGAGGAAGCTGTAGGTTTTCTCATTCCAGGCAAATTCTTTGCCATCTGTAAGGTCTTAATAGCTTCTGATAATTCTCCCATCTTCTTCTGGGTTTGGGCCTTAATTAAGTGATAAACAGGATGTTCTCTCACCTAAAGAAATATAATAAGGAGTTTCCAAATTTTACATTATGAATAGTATTCAAATCCCCTGAAATATATATATATATTTAATAAAAGTAACCAAACATCGACCTCAGTTCCTCTATTCCTCCAAACATATCAAATTTCAATTTCAGTAAGTTACTTATGAAAATATTAAAATTCTCAAAGAGTATGCAAACTAGTAAGTACGTGTTTGATTTAAAAAGAAAAGATATAAGACTTTGGGATAGAAAAACATTCATTACAGCATTATTTGAAATTAGACCGAATTTTAAGAGATTCTGAGTGCTTCTCACACCTACTGTATGGACATCAGGCTATTAATTAGAAGAGTTATACAGTCACTATTTGGCACAAGATCTGACATTATTGGAAAAGAGCATAGCATATGGCTACTCTCTTAGAGTGCTTAAAGCAGCATGGGTTGTAATGAGGTAACTACACACCCCTTCTGATTCCCTCATGCATCTGTGCACATAATTGTTAACAATTGTACATTTGTCCAAAAAGTCCAGAAACAACCTTGGATCACTCTTCAAGTCCTTTTATGTTGGCTTTTAAGGACTATTGCAAGGTTGGTCTGGAATTACAAAGTGTTTATATAAAGTTTTTAATATATATGTACAGTTTTGAGAAGGAGCTCATTACTTTTTCTATTTCAAAACAATATCAAAACGTTGTCATAAGGTATTAATTTTGTCATTCCTTTGAGAAGTATTCAGAAACCACATTCATACAAACATTTAGATATTGAACTTGTAAACCCACCTCAAAATTGTAGCTCACACAGAGTTCCAAGGACTGAGAACATAGTGTGATATTGTTTTGAGCCAGATACACCTGGGCCATCAGTAGGTGTGCATCTGCATAAGAAGGATTCCTCTCAAGACAGTAATGCAGATGACTTTGGGCTGCTTCAATATCCCCTAGGAAGTTAAAAAAGGGAAAGTGAAAGAGTAGTTGATATGAAATACAGAGGTTAAATACAGAGCATTTATTAATTTTCCACCAATTTTATAATTTGGGGGGGTTGTGTTGTTTGGTTTCTCTTTTGTTGTTGTTTGGTTGTTTTTTTTTTAAATAATATGAGCATTTAGTGAATAAACTTGTATACAAAGTATTATGTGGCTATGGAATGAAATAAAAATCAGATCAAAGGCAAGACATTTTTCTAGTGTTCCATCTGTAAATCATTCAGTAAGTGATCTTCTTTGAAAGCAACAGATAAAAATATACCATATTTATCTGTTTGCACAATTAAGATACACTCATGCAAGTCACAAAAAAAAGGTAGCACAAATGTTCTTCACTTAGCTGTAATGAAGTGTTCTGCAGTGAAAGAAAAGCATTTATTACGATTTTAAAGTATGAAGGTTTTTTAATATTAAAGAAAGTAAAGATGTGGATAGCTAATGTTCATGTAACACTTACCTGACAAGTATTTTACTTTTGCAATTAAAAAGACAGCTTGTTGAAGACCAGGTGCAGTTTTCACCACAGTTTCAAGAACAGAGGCACAGTGCTTGAGAAGTGGCGAAGGAGACTGCCCAGGACTTGCAGGCTAGGAGTGAAAAACAAAACCGAAAAGCAATACTACAGTTGACAGGTTTTAGAGTTAAATTTAATTTTCAGTCTGAACTTCACTTTAAACTCAAATGAGCCAATAGCAAAGCATCGTTATTTTCTTCAGCCCCCAAAGTTGAAAGCTGTCACCATGGAGAAATGTAAAAATACCTTTTAAATTTAGGGAGGCAACTTCTTCTTATCACAAGACAGCATCATGGACTTAAGGGATCAGAAAACACTTCAGACCTGACATAAGCGGGAGTCAGTCCATAAACATCTGACAGCAGAAAAGGTTCTGGTCCTGTCCCTCCTACCCTCATTCCACACCACAGAACACATCCCTGCTGCCAGCAATAAACTATTTCTTAATAAAGCTGAGAAATAGCTACATTCATGTAAAATGCTGGTGCAGTGTACCACATTTTAGTTGCTCATTATCAGAAATGTTGCTTATTTCCCTCTATTACTTTAGCTAGTTGCCAATTATTACATATTAAAAAAAAAAAAAAGAAAAAAAAAGGAAAAGGCAATCTAAAGAACCTTCAGTTCACAGCTAACATTACCACAGAACCCATGTCCTGGGGAAGCAGCAGTCCTCCACTATCCAACTGGAAGGCTCCACTGCCTGCCTAATACCTCATTTCTCATATACCCAATTTCTCATGAAATTGTCATCACTACTGATGTTTTAGACTTTCAGCCATTATCATTTTGTTACAGATGGCCTGATGGATCATAACAATGGAAAACTACTTGTTTGCCTGTTAGATTTTAAAACTGTACATAAACAAATACTTATGGGAATGTTCTACAAGACTAGAAATCTGCTAGTGACAGGACAACAGGAGTCATCTCCCAGCTATTTCAGAGAAATAATCTATTTAAGGAAGATACTTTTTAGAGAAACTTTAAGTGTGTTTCTTCTGCTTTAGAGATGTCAGGTCCTCATTCAATTTATTACGTTCCACAAGCCTTTGTTGCTAAAACTAGCAAAGACAAATGCAGCCACAGAAAATCAGCTAAGTAAGATTTTTCTTTGGGATTAGTAGTAATACAGACCAGTAGTATTCTGCTGATTTTTACCAACAGATCAAAGAAACACACTTTTTTACTTGAGATAAATTCACATTTTAAGAGGGAATTTTTTAAAAATTTTTGCTTCGTGATTCACTGATCTCAACATTAAATCCAAGAATAATTTCCATTTTCAGACAGACATGATCCACAGCTGCTTACCTGTGCTGGGCAAAAAATGAGATATTCCCTAATGATTTCTAGCAAGAAATCAGGGTTTAGTTTTTCAAAATATTCCACACCAAGAGGAAAACCATGCAAAGACGAAAAGTGAGTACCCAGAACATCATTCAACAAGGCAAGAACCTCTTCTTGTCTCTTTTGTTTTTTCATAGCTAGGACTGCACGCAAGAATGATAATTCCTACAGACANTCCAAAAGAAAAAAAAAAAAAAAAAAAAGAAGAAAAGAAAAAAAGAAATAAGGCATTCTCCATACTCCAGATAAGTTCTGCTTAGTCATATAATACGACATAATTATTTATGTTAGCCATTTCTTCTTTATATTTAGGCACACTGTAAGTTATTTAGTACATCCCCTGTAAAAGACGCTGATGATTATTATACCAATGCATTCCTTTAATTTGTGCAAGAAGTTCTACATTTTTTCTGAGTGCAAAAACCTGAAAGCAATTAATAACCCTCCCTTCCTGAAATTTCAAACTTATCTTCAAAGATGAAGCAATGCAGGAAGGCAATGATGTTTTTGCTCTGCAAGCAAATAGCCTTGTGTTGCAAAATTAGGCAACACATTAACTTAGGTTGATAGGAAGAGAAACTCAAATTTTGATTTAATGGTACTCCATTAAGAATGCTCTGCCCAGGTGACTGAAATATAGAACATGAAGTAGCCAGTAGATCACAATTCAGATTTAATCCTTTGATTACATAAAGATATCTCCTACCCCAGATTTCCCAATGGACTGTTGAATTTCATTAAGAAACTCCAACTGCTGCTCTGCATCTTCTAGTTGCCCTTGTATAAGCTGACAACGGATAATACCTGCAACACATTTAAGCATTTTATTGCAGATTTGTCTTCCTAGTCAAGCATACACTTCGCTTTCTAGATTAACCTTTTATCTTCTCAACCTCTTCATGAAGTGTGGATACAAGAAGAACAACTAATGATAATAGATTTTACATACTTAAAAACACATAGGATAGATGATACAGTTGATACATTAATATACACAATGCCATAACAGTTTCTTGGAAAGATCTCATCCCTTATATTAAAGTTTAAAACAGTAAATTCAGCTGGTTCTAGACTACATAGAAAAACCATATAGTCTGGCTTCTAAATTCAGAAGAAGTACAAGCAAAAGTTATAAAAACCCCAAATAACACTACAAAACCCCCCACACCCCAAACACACACACAAACCCCTCCTACCCCCTATATTTTTCACACTGTTTGAAGTTTCAGTTGAAGCCAATAGCATAGTCAAGGGAAAATCTGTGATGCAAGTACACCATATTTACTCTCAATTTTCTTGACAGCTATTGGACTTCACCAAAACGAATTTTATTTTTATTTTTTCTCAAAGAATGTGCCACGTACATCAAAAGTATCAGATGTTTGGACTTGATTTCAATCTAATTTAGACACATACGCAGGCATGGACAGCTTGTTCAATCAACTGCCCTTGAATTTTTTATTTCTCTAGCACTTCACAGCTCTCAGGCACTACAGAAATAATAATTTAAAAAAAAAAATACATTCACGTTTCTGTCCTTGCCATTCAAAGGAGAACAGTTTCACTTTTTAAATGGAATGCCAAAAGATATACCCAGTGAGGAAAAACTGTTGCTACAGGGAAGATAGCATAATGTGAACTGCCCAACACTCCTGTTCTAATAGTTCTTAATTCTCCTAGTAACAGTAGTAGGAAAGCTTAATAAAAAAGCATTATCTCTGTCTTAAGACCAGTAAAAACCAAAAGAAAGCTTAAGACTTTACCCGTTAGTGCAGAAACACTTGTTTCATCAAGTGTCATAGCAGTCTTGTACCATTTTAAAGCTTCTTTCACTTTGCCTTGTAAAATCATTTGGTAGCCAAGTTCAGTAGCAAATTCTGCATTGTCGGATGCCAAGTGAGATGCTCTTTCAACTAAGGTTTGTGTATGTTGAAGGATGAGTTGGTTTCGGCCACACTAATGGTAAGAATAATCTTTAAAGCTTAAGTGTTTCTTATTTTTCAGATTCACTTAGATAAAATACACTTAATATTGCTGTAACATCTAGACAACAACATCTCTAATATAATATGTAGTAATTCTATGAAAATCATAACATTAAAGGATGCTGGATTCAAACATAAATATACAATATCATACAATAAGGAACAGTTGATTGTTGCTTTGAATGTTTCCTTAAAACTAATCTGATAAACACAAAGATTAAGGAAACCTCCAGTTTCAGGTCTATGTGATTATCCTTGTTACTGTTACATTAAGAATATGGTTGGTGGACATTTCAGTGTCTTTTCATTGGAAATCTCTTTTTCATTTAAAAGCAAGGAATAAAAACATTTTTGAAAATAAAATGGCTTATGTATTGTAATTCATTCTGAACGTAAAACTTTAAATAATGTAGTTACCAAAGGATAAAAAAGGTAATTTTAATTGTCAGCAATTTTCTACTTTTTAGTAGACATCTAACTTCCGTCTACGAGAATGTAAAACAAAACCCAGGACGGATAGATAATTGTACACTGCTTAAAAACAACCACAGATACCGAACAAAACCCATACTCACTGTTCTACTGAAAGCTAAAGCCATTTTATAGAAGAGCTGGGCATTACGTGGTTCTAACTTGTCCAGTGCCTTAATTAGGTCTCCCAGTCTTGCTGACGCCTTGGAGAAACAGGAGTAATACAGTAAGTAATAGAAAGAATGAACAGAATAGGACAATTGAACAGTTTTTGCTAGAAACTAGTCAATTCTACTACCAAATAATATCTTGAAATTTAAACTCAGAAGTTTTCAGGGTTAGGAGTTAGATTTATTTTGAAATTCCTAGAAAAACACTCTGGAATAGTAAAGTGACAATGAAGTAGATGGTGTGCCTTCTTTACATGCTCAAAAAGAGAAAGACCTGAGTTGAATCTGATAAGTGAACCAAAAAGCAAGGTAGTCTGAGGAACCCCTGATCTGCAAATCTAGCTCTGGTTTCACTGTGATTCAGACATACCTGCTCAAAACCAAAACACTCCAGATGCTCAGACTTTTAACATCACAGTTTCTCAAACCACCTAAGTACATTACATATTTCTGAAGTTACAATAATAACGTACATGGGCTTTTTTTTTTTTAAATGTGATTTTACATGTAGATACTGAATCGTGGATAAATTTCAGTAACTTTTACAGTTGTTTTCCTAGATGGAAAAAGATGGGAGTCTTAGTCCCAAGTGAATTTTTACCCTAGAATCTTTTGTTTACATGCTACTATCTCCAGGAAGTTTCATTCCTGGACAGCTTTACTGAATTAGACCCTGCAGTTGTTACTGTTTCTCCGTATTTCCTACAATTATGCATAAGTAAGACTTAAAGTTGATTATAAATACTAACAACTAAAGAGTTCTTTGCAATAAATAAAAATGTGTTAAACAACCTAAAACACCTTTTCCTCTACAACTTGGACAAAACCTACAAAGCACTGAAAACTCTTCACTTTTTTTTATGGCTAAATCTACACTTAAATTATACCAGCATCTTTGCATAATGAGAAAAAGATACATACAAATATTTAATGATTTTCCCTGACAAAATTTAGATAATGTATTTTAACGTTTCTTGAAAAATGGCACAAGCATCATATATTCAAAATACATCCATATATCCCTGTGCAGAAATGTATCTTGAGTGTAAAAGGAAAAAAGAGAATTCTTAGAGCTAAAAAACCCCAGTAATTGTCAAAGAGGGAATAATGCACATGTTCTACAATTTAATGTTTGCAGACTGTTACTACGTGCCCATGACCCCCTTGAAAAATGTATCACTACAAGACCTCAATATTTCCCTTACTTCAATTAATAAAATACTTAAAATTAATAGAAGCATTACACTATCTTCTGAATTTATAAAAAGAACATTTAAACACTAAAAGCTTACTTTGATGATTTGGATCAACACGACTTACTGTCCAGAGGAGACTTCTGGGCTCGATTCCTGTTCTCTGGGCAAGTTAAAAATTACGTTTCCCTTGGCATTCAGAAAACACACAAACAAGCTAAAACAGCCATTTGGGTCAGAATACACAAATATACCATAGATAAGTGCTAGCACAGGACGAAACAAAGTTTATGAGGATAAGACATAAAGAAGATAGTGCATGTGGGATGGTAGTCCCTATGAAGGCTGTGTTCTGCTCAACAGTCTGCTACTTAAAAGACTCACCTCAGAGATATTTCCTTCCCTGCACAGATAATGCAGGGCTTCCATTCTTATGGCTTCTAAATTGAGGGCATCTTTCTGCAATAGTCTAAAATCAAACAAAAGGCGAATGTAAAGAAATTCAAACAAAACCTTTGCTCAGTCATCTGGTTTATTCTAAAAAGTGAATAAAACAGCTTGTCCTGCACAGTCACTTGAATTCATAGCTCTTAACTGAAAGCACAGCTTTGTTTCTTTATGCAGGTATAGCAAAAAGGTCCTCTTTCATCCAAAATTGATTCATGCATTGATGTAGCACCCTCACAGAACTGAAAGGCTGCATTCTAATAACACATTTTCATTTATATTTATCTAAAAAAACCCAACAACACTGATTCAACATCCGAATTCATTAAAAGTGAACAGAAACCTATCTACTTTTGTTCAGAAGTGTCCTTACAGGGTAAACATGGCAAGAACATAATTAGTGATGTGTTACTTCATACTCAACCTATGTGCTGTTTCAACTGCCTGCTCCCAGTCCTGCAAGGCTAGCTGTAGCTTCATTTTCTTTATGAAAGCAGGAATGAAGTTTGGAAAGTTTGCAATTATCTGGTTCACAGTTTCCAGAGCTCCTGAATAATTCTGTCGGACCTCAAAATACTGTGCCTAATGGAAGGAAGAGAAGTCACATCAAAAACCTGTGCACTCATACAGTTGAGAAGATCCAGTTCTTTCATACAGAAACCATGAAGAAAAAGCTAGTGAGGGAAAAATCTTTACGTGACAATTTTACTTCAGAAACAACCACAACTAGAGATACTGCAACGATCAAATAGCAAAAGATGACATGTAAAACCTGGTGTGAAGTAAGCACTCTATCACAAAGGTAATTGCAGTTCAGCATGTACAAGTTACTAGTCAGTTACAAGCAAGTAAAAGATGACGATGTAACTGAGGAGTAAAAATGTCTCATTAGGTTTCAAATAACTTTGCATAAGTCATCTCAGTTTTAGGATATTGAACATAACCCACAGATCTAAAAATTGTTTCAAGCCTTGACGCACGTACCATTTAAAAACCCACACTCAGTAGTTCACTGCTGTTGTTGCCAGAATCAGCATTTTTTTAATTGTAAAGCAATTTACAGGGTACTTTAAACACATAACTACTTAAGAAGTATCAAGTATCCTAGTTTTAAATTAATTTGGGTAGAAATCAATTTAGGGCTTAAATCCTCTATATTGCTCTGATTTTACTTACCAGAATCCAGGTGCCTGTGTGGATGCCATTTTCTTTCATATTTTTGAAACAGAAATGGTGCAAACATACTAGTTTCTGAAATTGAATTTCTTAAGTCATAGCAAAATAATCCCCTGTCTAAAATCTAACACCAGTAATTAAATTTAAGATATACTGGCAATTGAACTCAAGAGTCCACTTACAGGCAAGTACACATGCCTAATCAAATACTACTGTGCACTCTCTCCTGAACTTTAGTCTTACTTTCATTGAACAATTATTTTCTGCATTCCGCTTTAAAATATTAAATAAACATTATATTGATAAGTAGCAACGTCTGTGATATGAAGAAGTAGTATGCTCTGAAACAAAATACGTGTAAAGAAAACAATTCATGCCAGTTCCTTAATGAAATATAATCAAAACAAACACTTGAAGCACACTAATGACTATTTAGAGTGTTAACAATGTTGATAGGCAATCACACTACAGTGTTTAACTACTTTTTTTTTTTTTTTGCCATGGCACACAGCAATTCTGCAACATGGGCAGGTATCCCATATAAAAAGGGAGAAATCACACATACTTTTACATTTTCAGGTGATTTGAAAACTCATTCCTTACATAAAAATACATAAATAACCCCTTTTTTGGTGTGTGTATATAGAAACATGACCTCAATATACATTTAGAATGAATTTCATCTATACTTTTATTTTTTAAATTAGTGTTCAATGGACTGTAAGGAATCACCTGGTAATTTTCCTTCAAGTGTTTAAAAAAAACTATACCCAAACCCACACGATTTTAACATACTGATAAAGAATACAGACGTGTGGAAATAAATAATTCATCCAAAGAATAAAAAGGGGTGGAAATCGTGTTTAGTGAAGTGCTATCCCACTGCAGCAATGTTTTACACTACAGAAATGTAATGATATATAAGAACGCTCCAGAAATTCATAATTATGTATATATGGTAACAGACATAGCGTAGCATCACTTCAAACCAGTATGTGTATGCCCTTTTGCCTTAATCGACAAAGTGAGAAGTCTTATGAACCTCCGCTACTTGCTAAAATTAACTACAGACTATTTTAAATGGGCTGTCTACCACAGACAACAGAACTGTCAGTATGTATTTATTGTGCTGGTAATATATTTGTGCGATAATTGTTCTATATTATTTAAAAAATTTCATAAGCCAATTAAAACTTCCATTTCTGCTAAAACCTAGGCTTCTCCTCTGAAGAAAATCAGCATGACTGAATGTCCTGGTTTGAGGTAAAACGAACCAATTTTCTGTTTTACAATTTGCCTTTTTTAGCTGGGCCTCTTCTAACTAACTAAACTCTGAAAGTAACAGCATGTTGTTAGAAAACTGTTCACTCTCACAGCGATAAGACCTGATTATACCAAGGAATGGTATGCACAGAGGCCCTTGCTTATACTTATTATAACAACCAAGGTCAAATAATTTTGTTATTTGCCCCACTGGAGGGTCAGAAGCCAAAAAGCATTGAGGGGTCACACCTGTGGGGAGGAAGGGACAGGACAGGTGACTCAAAACTGACCAACTGGGGTATTCCATCCCATCTACATCATGCTCAGTATAAAAACTGAGGGATCAAAGGCTCAACTCTCTTTCTTTGATGGCCAGCATCTGAGGAGGACCTTGTGTGTTTGTCTGCCTTTTCCTGATGCCTGCTGGTGATGCGATTGTCACCCTGGGAGCTTGATGTGGTTTCGTATATACTGTATCTATTTCATTATTCTTACTTTAATTTTAGGATTAATACTTCATTAAAGTAGTTTAGTTCATTCTAAACTAGTACATCTCCCCACCTCTTTCTCCCCTTTCTTTCTAGGGGGAGGAAGGGCCATCTGTCAATCTGGTTTTGGTAAATTTGGCCGAAACCATGACACTAAGCTATATTTCTACTCCTTGGACAAGCTCACTTATCACAGGCAGCTCTTCTCAACATCCCTCTAATCACTCTACAAGACTAATATGACATTTAGGAAGCATTAAAATCATGAACCAAACTTACTTTACCAAGTAGAGCAAAAACATCATTGCCTTCCTGCAGCGCTTCATCAAAGTATTTCACAGCTTTTTTAATGTGAGTTTCTTTCCCACAGGTGAGATCAAGCCATGCTTTCAAAATCAACCCCTGTAAACAAAATATAAACTGGAATTCTTTGCTAACTAGGTAATAAAATAGTATACTAGATATAGTAATAAGTAGAAATAACCTAAAAATAAAGTAGGACTTAAATTATCTAACTATTAAAAATATTTATTTGATTTAATAACCAGTCCACAGCACAATCTGAATTCATTCCATCATGAAATTAATCAAATATGCACAATGGCACTGAAGTAACATAACATGCTCAGCAGACAGAACATAACCTCACAGAACTGACCTCACAAGACTGTGAACATTTCCACAGAATATTTTCTTGAGATTTTGTCTATATGAGACACTGAGAAATTTACAGGGTGCTGTTTTGTTTTTCCTATTGTCTGGCTAAAGAAAAAACCTACATGCGAAGGGCAAAGATCTGACGTTTCCCAAATCCTCAACAGTGTTATAAAAAAATACTTAGAACTTTTAAAAGGTGAAATGCCTTTTCATTAAAAAAAATATTACTTGTGAATAATGAATTTCATTTCTTTCATGTGTTCCAGATATTTAATCATACCTTAAGTATATCAAATCTACTTTGAAATGCTGCACTATTTAAAATAATTATAATTGCAATCAAAACAAAATTTTAGACTATAAAATATCAGGAACTCTTTCACAATGTAAAACTAAAGCAGTGAGTCATGCATTTAAAACTCAAAGGTTAGTAAGAGATATATTTTTTAATTGCTAACCACCAGGGGCATGATTTCATAATGCAAAAGAAACTGGCTGAAATTCATATACTTAGGCAATAAAAAAAAAAAGGGAAGTATTTTACTGCTATATTAGGAGTATATAAAATATCTTATCAAAACAAGTTGCATATATGAAGCATATCATATTTCTCTAAGTTTAAGCACTCCTAACCACCTCCCAAATATCTGAAGTACATGTAACTTTGTACGGTTGAACTAGAAAAAGGAATAAGCATAAGTAAACTTAGAAAAAGGAACTATCAGCACATCCCTCTTAAAAAAAAAAAAAATAATTATTTCAAATCCATTAAAAACTTCACCTGGAAATATTTCCTTCCAAGCACATTCCCAAACAGTGTCTCTTAAAAACAAAAACAAGCAAACAAAGCCCAGCTACTACAGTTTCAATAAGCAAAGTCATAAATACTGCTGATTTAACAAAATAGTATATCGTTAGTATTTTTAGAAATTAATACATTAATGCTTTATGATATCCTTAATTATTTCTTAATTAGCAAATATTAGCAAGTAAAATAACCAGCAATTTTAATTACTAGTCAGTGATAGTTCAAAAGCTAAGACATTATTTAAATTCATAACATGATTTCAGAAATTAATATTTATTTAGAATAGTTGCAAATTTCTAACCCATCTAATATCATAGAAACAATAAAACTGTGGATTACAAACTGAGCAACGTACTGAACCTCACAGAGGAACAATTTAGAAATATTTATGTTTAATACTAATGTCATAATAGAACAATTATGCATTCAAGAAACAGCTCTGCCTTGAAGACATCTGACAACAAAAAAAGTAAGTTACTTTTGTTTTTTCTCTCCTTGAATTAAAGCTGATATCTCCTTAAAAAAAAAAAAAACACAGTAAGTTTTCACAAACCTCTTTAAAGATTAAAGATCCTAGTCAATTTCAATGTCTGTATATAAATGCAGAAGACATTGTTACATACAACACTTAAACAGATTTTAAAATTAATTACATTCAGTAAAACCCCATGCAAATTTTGCCTTTAACGACTGCTGAAAATTTAAATCCCCGATCCTCTGGGTATTTCTGAATCTTCAGATTCAAACCAGGTGTCTCCCTCTAGGAAGGCTTTTGCTAGGAATTATGATGCTCGGTACCGAAGTAGCAAAATTGGCATAACTACATATCATTTCCATCAGTCAATGCAGACCTCTCATTTAAATGAAAATTAATACTTAGGGGGCAAAAAAAACCCTTTGGGAATTCTACTCAGCCCTGGAAAGTGAACTTATGACATCAAGAAACAATTAGAACAAAAAGCAGTTAAAGGAAACCTCCAAATGGCATTGGTGCCATGTCTACCTTTGCAGTATATATGGTCCTGCTACTATTTTACACAGAAAGAAAAGAAGTTACCTCTTTACCACCACCAGAAACTTTAATCATTCTATCAACATATTCACGGGCTTTGTCCTCACGACCAAGATGCCACAAAAATAAGCCAGCAAAGTAGAGAGCCTGCTGTCCCGCTGTTTTACGTTGCTCCTTCATTTTTGCATCCAAATCCAGAATAGCGTCTCGATCTGAAAAGGTTTTATTCAGAGCTTTTGTTGACAGCATCTCAAAATATCACAGGAGGAGCACATAAACCTAAGGCTTCCAAAGCAAATATGTTCCCTGTATTAAATACTGATAAACACACAGGCAATCCTTCCCAATTTATAATATCAATTGGATACAGTCATTAAAAATAGAAGAAGGTTCCCTTCAACATAGTCATTGTGCAAGAACCCTGCTATTTGTTAAGCCTTAAATCCATAGCTGAGAATTCTGCCTGATAAATGGAAACTTGACAATACAGTTCACACTTATACCAGTGTCTGCCAATTAAATAAACAGTTAACCGTAGGGTAGCACTAAAATGCTGAACACAAGATGATTTAGCTCCAGAATCCCCGGAAAACACATGATGTGTTTCTTAACTCCAAAGCTCATTTTCTTCCATCCTCATTGTTACTGTCAGTTGCTCTCATCAGGTTAACCCCATAGAGAAATGTCACTTGGTGTGTGTGACCTACTGCCAAGTATTTTCTTCTGCTCACATTCATTTCTGCTCCTTTTTTAGAAGCCATTAAAATCAAATGTCCCCTTATTGCCATGACTTCCTCAGACAGTCTTGAAATGCATGATAGTTTTGCTGCCCTGCACTATTAATGCTCAGGGACTCAAATAAGAGCAACGTCCTGAGTCAGAGCCGTTTCATATCATGCTGCTCAACAAAACTTTCAGTAAGAGTTATAAATCTGCCCAGCCTGGAAGATGTGAGGGCCGTAGTTCAACGACAACTCTGTTTACCTGTTAAAGCAAAACTGTTTCTGAGAATATATTATTGGAATCTCTGCTGAGGCACATGGAAAACAAGGAGGTGATTTGAGACAGCCAACATGGTTTCACCAAGGGCAAATCCTGCCTGACAAATCTAATGGCCTTTACGATACTGACACAAACTCGGTGGACAAAGGAAGAGTAACAGATATCATCTACCTGGACTTCAGCAAAGCATTTGACACTGTCCTGCATGACATCCTAGTCTCCAAATCGTAAAGTCAGGGGTTCAATGGATGGATCACTCGGTGGATAAGGAACTGGCTGGATGGCCAGTTGTGGTCAAAGGGTTGTGGTCAATGGGTCAATGTCCAAGTGGCAGCTGGTGATAAATGGAGTCCCTCAAGGGACAGTACTGGGACCAATACTATTTAATATCCTCATTGGAGACACGGGCAGTGGGACAGAATGGTCTCTCAGCAAGCTTGCCGATGACACGCTGGAAGGGATGCCATCCAGAGGGATCTGGACAGGCTTCAGAGGTGGGCTAGTGCAAATGACACGAAGTTCAACCAAGCCAAGTGCAGGGTCCTACACCTGGGACGTGGCAATCCCAGGCACAAATACAGCCTGGGCAGAGAATGGCTGGAGAGCAGCCCTGAGGAGAAGGACTTGGGAGTGCTCATGGATGAGCAGCTCAGCATGAGCCAGCAGTGCACGCTGGCAGCCCAGAAAGCCAACCGTATCCTGGGCTGCATCAGAAGAAGCGTGACCAGCAGGTTACAGAAGGTGATTCTCCCTCTCTGCTCTGTGCTTGTGAGACCCCAATTGGAGTACTGTGTCCAGCTCTGGAGGCCTCAACATAGAAAGGACACGGACTTCTTGCAACGGGTCCAGCAGAGGTCCGCAAAGATGGTCAGAAGGATGAAGCATCTCTCCTGTGAGGACAGGCTGAGAGAGCTGGGGCTGTTCAGTCTGGAGAAGGCTCCGGGGAGACCTGATAGCAGCCTTCCAGTATCTGAAGGGAGCCTAAAGGAGAGCTGGAGAGGGACTCTTTGTCAGGGAGTGTAGTGACAGAACGAGGGGTAACGGTTTTAAATTGGAAGAGGGGAGATTTAGATTAGATATTAGGAAGAAGTTCTTTACTGTGAAGATGGTTAGGCACTGGAACAGGTTGCCCAGAGAAGCTGTTGATGCCCCATCCCTGGGAGTGTTCAAGGCCAGGCCGGACGGGGCTTTGAGCAACCTGTTCCAGTGGGAGGTGTCGCTGTCCATGGCAAGGGGGTTGGAACTCGATGATCTTTAAGGTTCCTTCCAACTCTAACCATTCTATGATTCTATTACCTAGGAAAATAACCCCAGTTTTTAGTTGGAGAAAGGAATACCAATGTTCACAAAGTTATTCTGTTCATTTGGAAGGTCAGGGTAACTTGAAATACAGAAATGGCCTGGCTTTGTTGACTTTTTAAATTGCAGCTCTGCTCAAGACAGACAAGACAGAACAACAATCCCAGAAAATTGATTCAATTATTTTTTTTTCCACAGAAGAATTTTCATCATGGTAGATAAAAAACATGATTTAATTTTTTTTTACTGTTTTATTTTAACATTCAGTCTTAGTCTTCAGGTTTGTGTTTTGGTATGTTTGTTTACAACCTTAACAAGTGTCACTCAAATCAGTACCAGATACTATGTCAAACGCAAAGCTGGAGTATACCTTTTTAAATTAGGCAGAATTAGTCCTCAACTCTCAGATCTTCACATGCAGGTGTTTAAGCATAAAGCAGTATTGTCTTAATGAGCATACCTGGATTAGGACTCTTTTTATGGGCATAAATCAGAGCCATCATTGTACAAAGTGACACCTCCTGTTTGTTTTTAATGGATTCCAACTGTCGAATACTCTCCTGGATGTCACCTAGTGAAAAGAAGTGCAGAACGTGCCATAACATTTTTCAAGACAAAGAACATTAGCATCCAAACCTCAAACTTACTTAAATTTTTCCCCTCAAGTTTTTCTTCTGTTTTTGACAACACTTTCTTCGTAACTTCCTTCATTATTCACATACCCATTTTCACTTGTTTGTGCAAATCTTTCAGACACAAGAAAAAAGCATCTCAATGCTGAGAACTTAAAAGGAGTTATGTGCTAGTTCTGCCAACTGCCATAAAGATGAAAAACACCTTTATTACTTGTTTTATACAGAGTACTGTTTCTTTATATAGACAGCATTTTTGCCTTGTTTGCATGAATCTTTTGAATATCAATAGAAGAGATAATATCTTGACAAATGAGAATTTAAAACGGACCAAAAAAAAAAAAAAAAAGAAAAAAAAACTCAGGGACTTTGAGAACAGATAAACCGCCTCAAAATCTTTCCAATCCTCCCCAGCCCCTGCCACAACCCTCCCCCACTTTGAGTTACTTAATAATATTGATATCCTTGAAATATGGATTTAGCTAAATCAACATCTCAAAACAGTTTAATGTACACAATGACCATCCCAACAGGTATTATCTGTTAGCTGCTCTGTTGCAGATAGACGTAACAAAGTAAGATACAGCTGCATTAAAGGCAATAAATACAAGCTGGAACAAACAACACAATGCCGTGGGCATTCGGATAGGGTTCAAATTTCTTCCAAGGAACCTGTTTACCTGACCCATGTTCATGTAACCGTTTTAAAAAAGCACAACAAACAAAAAAACATATAAAGAGATACTGGTTACTTCTCACTTCAGCAGTAGGTGGTCTCGTTCATCCAAACTGTGTGCGCCTGTATGAGACATCACCAAACACTGGTATCTTCTCAACGTGGAAACATTCGGACTCCGTAACACTGATTTCCCTTTTGAGCAGCAAACTAAACACTGCATTTTGGGACGCAAGGAAGGCCAGCGTTTTGGGAGGGACAGAAGAGGCCTGGACAGGACAGAGACAAAGCCCGGCCCCCCATCCCCGCCTTACCTGCCCTCAGGGCGCCGTAAGCCCGGTAGAAAAGGAGCACCGGGTCGCTGCCCAGCCGCCCCAGCGCCTCATCCGCCGCAGCCCGGACGTGGTGGAAGTAGCCTTCTTGGCAGTAGTAATTGAGCAGGGCCTGCGGGACAGGTGGACACCGGTCACCGACGTCAACGCTTCACGCGGGACGGCAGCGGACCCCCGGACTGGATAGAACCCCGCCTGGCCGCTCGCCCTCCCGCCCCAGGCCCCTGTGGAGGTCCCAGCCCCTGCNAGTGTAAGGGGGGGCGGGGGGTGTCGGCGTGCCCGGGGCCTGTGATCTGCAGTGGCAGTGGCGTATTTTTATCATTTGTCTCAAAACTATTTCGTTGAGAAAGGCAAGAGTTTAAAAAGCTGTGTGTAGAGTATCAAAAAATACTCAGCTTACTACTTTATTTTTGAAGCAGTCTAATATTCCTGTCAGTTTGTGGATAATTTACATACTTCTTAAGATAACCTTTTAAGATATATTTTGTCTGCGTATTAATCTGAAAACACCTATCTTTTCGTTTTGGTACTTACACTTTTCTATGAACAGTTTTAGACTTTTTTTCATAATGCATTTCAGAATGATTTGAAGGAGAAACATTTTCCTCCCTTGAAGGATTTGTGGTGAATTTCAGGGAAGGTGCTATGAGATTTTATTCCTGCATTAGCAACTGAGCACGCTACACAGAGTACAATTGCTCATAAACTGGTTCTGCACTAAGTTCAGTATTCACTGTGGAGTCTTTTTAATGTAAGCTGTAGAGCAATGTAATATAAAGTAATGCAAGCATATAAATGAACACTTTCAGAAATTCACTGATGTAATTTTTAAGGAATAACTGATAGACTCGCTTTCCAGCTGTATTTGTATTTTTCCATACCAGTATCCACAAATGACAGCTTCTAGAAACATAGTACTTCCAGAGACCTTATTGCAAATTCCTGAGGAAAAGACCAGTGGTTATTCACTCCAGTGCTGAGTCACCTTTTTCAGAAATGCACTTGAATGCGAGATATTCTGTAGCCTATTTGTGAATACTATACTAGCAAGAATAAACTGGGTCTTATGTAAGTTGGGGAATTTCATGTGTCCAGTACTATTTTCAATACTCCCTTTCTCCTTGTAAACTCATGAATGCTCACTTCTCATTCCTGTAAACCCCCCTGAGCCTCCCGGGACACCCTCAGCATAGCTCTGGTATTTGGCAATTGGGGACCCCACTGCTTGGAGCTGCTGCATGAACTCATGGAGTTACTCAGGGCAATACCACTGAGAGTTGCAAAATCATCTTGCTCGGCATCTAACGTACACTGAACTAGAAATCCTTATTTGGTGACTAACAAGCAAGACCCAAGGATTTGCTTATGTGGTAGAACAGTATACCTGACTGTAAAAGGTTTCAGTATCCTATCCGTTCCTTCTCTGCTTTTAGAAGCATACCTTTTTTATATAAATGTAAGATAATAAAAACAAAAGGAACATAACATACCATAAAAAATGTAATCTTTATTATTTTGGCGCATTAATAATGTTGTTTAGCATCAGTAAGGGTAATAGCATTTTCCTGCATGCAGTTCACTAATACAGTATTAGTCAATAATTTTAATAAAAGTAATCTATATTTAGTTTTCCTGTGTAAGAAACATAAAATGTCCTGATGTGTTGGATTATACAATTTTGCTACTTCCTCTTTGTGAAAAAATAGTGTGGACCCAAGATAATATTTAGAATGGTTCTAGTGCAGCATGAATTAAAAATAAAAATAAAATTGTGAGTAAAGATGAGCAAAGATTAAGGATTCCATGAAAGAAAGGTTGTATCTGGAAACTTATGATGCAGGCACTGCTCAGACTTTCAGTTTGAACTTACACAATTTCCCGACTGCAAAAAAACTTAGATTTTTAGAAGCAAATTATGGACTTATTTTGCAAAAAAGTACTGACATGTTTGCAAATATTGTANGGCAGCGGCACCCACCTGCTGCACCTCGGCGTCCATGGTTGCTACTCAGCGCTGCCGAAGAGGGCGTCGCCGGAAGCGTGAGGGGGGCCCGGCGGCAGGTTGCTATTGGCTGGTGTGCTGGAGTGCCCGCTGCCATTGGCTCGGAGGGAAAGGAGGCGGGAAGGACACGGGAAGAAAAACTGGTGGAAAACGCCTGTCTCTGGCAGCCTATTGGGCTCTCGGGGGATGGGGGCGGGACCACTCGAGGCGAGACCCCCGTACCATTGGCTGNACTTTTTTTCATAATGCATTTCAGAATGATTTGAAGGAGAAACATTTTCCTCCCTTGAAGGATTTGTGGTGAATTTCAGGGAAGGTGCTATGAGATTTTATTCCTGCATTAGCAACTGAGCACGCTACACAGAGTACAATTGCTCATAAACTGGTTCTGCACTAAGTTCAGTATTCACTGTGGAGTCTTTTTAATGTAAGCTGTAGAGCAATGTAATATAAAGTAATGCAAGCATATAAATGAACACTTTCAGAAATTCACTGATGTAATTTTTAAGGAATAACTGATAGACTCGCTTTCCAGCTGTATTTGTATTTTTCCATACCAGTATCCACAAATGACAGCTTCTAGAAACATAGTACTTCCAGAGACCTTATTGCAAATTCCTGAGGAAAAGACCAGTGGTTATTCACTCCAGTGCTGAGTCACCTTTTTCAGAAATGCACTTGAATGCGAGATATTCTGTAGCCTATTTGTGAATACTATACTAGCAAGAATAAACTGGGTCTTATGTAAGTTGGGGAATTTCATGTGTCCAGTACTATTTTCAATACTCCCTTTCTCCTTGTAAACTCATGAATGCTCACTTCTCATTCCTGTAAACCCCCCTGAGCCTCCCGGGACACCCTCAGCATAGCTCTGGTATTTGGCAATTGGGGACCCCACTGCTTGGAGCTGCTGCATGAACTCATGGAGTTACTCAGGGCAATACCACTGAGAGTTGCAAAATCATCTTGCTCGGCATCTAACGTACACTGAACTAGAAATCCTTATTTGGTGACTAACAAGCAAGACCCAAGGATTTGCTTATGTGGTAGAACAGTATACCTGACTGTAAAAGGTTTCAGTATCCTATCCGTTCCTTCTCTGCTTTTAGAAGCATACCTTTTTTATATAAATGTAAGATAATAAAAACAAAAGGAACATAACATACCATAAAAAATGTAATCTTTATTATTTTGGCGCATTAATAATGTTGTTTAGCATCAGTAAGGGTAATAGCATTTTCCTGCATGCAGTTCACTAATACAGTATTAGTCAATAATTTTAATAAAAGTAATCTATATTTAGTTTTCCTGTGTAAGAAACATAAAATGTCCTGATGTGTTGGATTATACAATTTTGCTACTTCCTCTTTGTGAAAAAATAGTGTGGACCCAAGATAATATTTAGAATGGTTCTAGTGCAGCATGAATTAAAAATAAAAATAAAATTGTGAGTAAAGATGAGCAAAGATTAAGGATTCCATGAAAGAAAGGTTGTATCTGGAAACTTATGATGCAGGCACTGCTCAGACTTTCAGTTTGAACTTACACAATTTCCCGACTGCAAAAAAACTTAGATTTTTAGAAGCAAATTATGGACTTATTTTGCAAAAAAGTACTGACATGTTTGCAAATATTGTAAAAAATAAGAACCTACAGCTATCCATTCTCTTAGTTGTATCTTGTTCTCTGGAATTCTTCTGTGAAAAAGTGCTATGGACAGAAAGTAACAAAAATTGTGTGACATTAACCTGAAGATAAAATTCAGTTCTTGTTTTATGTACATAATGCTGAAAAAGAAAATAAAATGATTTTTACAGTATTTATATTTGCTTATAAAATTCTAACATTACTTTCAACAGGTTTAGTACTTTTTAACATCTGTACAGTTTGGATATACACTATATGCTTTTCACTGAAAATTCAGAAATGTAAAACAAATACGCTCCTAAGCAGCTGCAAAATATTGCTTAATGGTATGGGGGAATGAGGTCTTGTCGAGTAGTTTATTTCATTTAGCTCTGATGTATGGCTTCCCATATTTAAGAATCCTGGACATTCAAAGGAACAGCAGCATAGGCAATATAAACATGCATCGATAGCATCCAAACTATCTATAATGGTAGATAATACGTAATTTTACCTGTTGAATGCTTGCACGCTACACTTATTGTGGTACATATTTGATGCAATAAATGTGCTTAGGTCATTATCTGTTTGCTCAAACATGCACCACAGTTTAAAAATTAGTATTTACAGAACAGAGGGCTTTTCATTAACATGTACAACAACATCAACCTTACTGAGAGCTGAAGATGGCTAAACAATACTGCAGGATAAAGCAGAACAACTTTAAAAGGGATCTTTTTGATCAATTTGGCGGGCTGAGGCAGATTCGTTTAGTATTTGTATGCAGAAAGACATTTGATGAAGACAAAATCTGTGACTCCAGGCCTATAAGGAAATTTGCACTTTCTAAAACGTAATGGTCTGTGCAAAAAATAATCCATCTTTACTGTTTTTGTGAGTTATAGGAGACTTTACAGGCATACTAAGACTTCTTAGGACATGATACAACGTGAATACATTAATTAAGCACCTCAAAATCTGTTCCTCCTTTCCAGAAACACTGTGCTAAAAAAATCTGTTGTTCTTTGTGACTTAATGTTATTTTCATGCATGATCTATAAGTGCAACATGCCTTCATGCAAATCATTTCTGTGTGTATATTAGTTGTATAATAGAACACCTGGCCCTTGTACCTGTAAAGTTGGACTTAATCCCTTTCCCCAACAGAAGCCCCATTTACAAAAATAGTCACATATAATAAACAACATATGAATAAAAATAAGATGAATCCACCAACACAGATTTTGTAAAAATATGATGTATGTGGCAGTTGAAATGCAAACAGTGGATACAGTTACTGTATTGTTTTATGCTAAACACACAAATACTTCGTTTGCACCCCTTTAACTGGTCCCTACAGTCTGAGTAGCCATTTTTTCTCTCCTCTTCAGCAGTGTCAGCTGGTAGTGAGAACAGTAACCTCCTGTCAAGGTTGTTTCCCCGTATCACAGTCACAGTCACTGACAAGGGGTCACTGTCTTTTAATAGGCACTGACCTTTAATGTACAGTATATTTGTAAAAATTGTCAGTTTGGCATAGACCTCCAGCAGGAGTCCTGTTGACACAAACACATGATGCTTACAGGCTAGAACTATTTTGCACAGAGATGATTTTGCTTGCTATTTGCTTTTATTTCTGACCTCCTTTATCATCCTTTTCATGCTTTTTTTTTGTCTGGCCTTGTCACGTGATCATAAGAAGGAGGACAAACTGCTGTTGATGCAGTTATATCGGTTTTCTCTGTAAATGAGTTTTCATTTAACTTGTCAATAAGGATTTCATCTTTCATACCCTGACCAGCCCCTCCTTCAGTTTTGTTTTTGTTATAGATAAAGGAAGCTTGTTTTACTGTTCGTTTTAAAAGGTGACGTCTATAAGCCCGTTGAATAATGNGGTTGCCACAGTCACCTTTCACAGAGCTCCCTGGATGATCTTTGTGGGGGTCACAGTCTGGCTCCCCACTGTTAAGAATTGGGGCTAGCAAACCATCCCAGCCGGCAGACGTGGTAATTTGGAAGAGGCAGATCATGCTGTTGCCAAACGTTTCAAAGTTGAACATGTCGTCAATCCCAGCTTCCCTTTTAACATAGGCAAAGTTGGACATGCCAAATATCGCATAGATAAACATGACCAGGAAGAGCAGCAGACCAATGTTGAACAAAGCAGGAAGAGACATCATCAAAGCGAAAAGCAGGGTGCGGATTCCCTTAGCGCCTTTAATGAGACGCAGGATTCGACCGATTCTGGCAAGTCGGATCACTCTGAATAGCGTGGGGGATACAAAATACTTCTCAATCATCTCGGCTAAGAACATACCTAAAACAGAAAAAAAAAAATAAACCCAAGACACATTAACAGTTAATCTCCATTTCATAGTAGAAATTTAGAAAAATAGTTCTAAAATTTGTGGTTCTATGTGGCCATTAAAGATACTCTATAGATTCTGCTATACCAGTTATACATAATATTTGCAGCTGCAGTATGTGTTGAATGATTAGAACAGTTTTGCTGGTATGATTAGGTGAATTATTAGATAAAATGAAAAGCTGCATGACTTCATTGTAAACCTTGCAATGGCAAAGGCCAACCATACAGCTCTATTTGACTAAAAGTTCACTTTGTAATAATTTTACCCTATTTTTAGTTTAGTAAACAAGACTTACCTACTATTGAGAGAATGACAACTACGAAATCAAAAATGTTCCAACCTATAGTGAAATAGTAATGGCGAAGTGAAATTAATTTCAGGACACATTCTCCAGTGAAAAGGACAATGAACACCAGGTTTATCCAATATAAAATATTTTCCATTTCTTTACTCTGGTCGTCAGTTTCTACCATCATGGTAACCATGTTCAGACAAATAAGAATCATGATGCTGATGTCAAAGACTTGCTGCGTCACAAAATCAAAGACCATGCCTTGGAATTTGTTCTGAGGAGAAAAAAAAAAAGAAATATCCTATACAAACTGTAATTGTTTTCTTGTCTTTCTGTTAGAAGACAGAAGAAAAATACACGCAGTTAGACCTGTAAGACTTCAATAAAAATGTAACTAGTGATCTTAAGTAGAGTAGTCAAATTAAAGTGAATACAACATCATAGTTCACCCTCATTCATTTGTACACTCATAGATGAAATGGTTGCAAGGGAAAAATAGTTTTGTTTACTGCGCTTACATTTTGCTGACTGACACAGTAGTTAATGATGATTTTCACATGGGCATATTTCTGCTTTCTCTATGTCAATAAAAAATGAGCTGTTTATAAATAGCTATTGGCCTGATGTATAAAAATAATTTTACCCCTGGTCTTGGTATAGGTTTTTGTGGCTTCTTGGATCCCAGCTTTTTCATTGCATTGTAGTATTTCTTCTGCTCTTCTGTCATAAATATGTCTTGACCTCCAAAGTAAAAACATGAAATCAAAATTGGTTATAATCACATTTATATGCCATGTTGAAAAACCTCTTAGAGAGAAATGTGATTTATTTATTTCGTGAAAATCAAGAAGACTGAATTGTGAAAAATCTCACAGCTATCAAATGCAGCTTCTTGCAATCCAGCATGTAGTTCAGAAGTTGTCTGGATATCTAGTACTGCATCTCACAAAAACCAGTAATGCAGCTTTTTTCTACAGTTGCTTTCCTTGAACCAAAAGAAACCCTTTTTGGTACCATTTTTCTTATATAGGAAGAGGTATGATAAACAGCATCCGAAATAAGCTTAAATTGTCTGGGCTGCTCAGTACTGTCACCGCTGAACTGTGACTTTAGTGAATCAGTGAGCCAAAATCAGGTGTTCAGTGCATGAACAAGTTAGTGTTTTAGGTATTTCTAGCGATCACAATATTAGCATTGGGACTTAAAGGCTTCAAGGTTTTCCAGAAGACTTTGGAGAAACAGCTGAAGATTGAAGCAGTCCTGATACTGTTAACAGCAAGATGCTCTCTTTTAATTTTTATCTTAATTAGCTTCCATGTTCAATGAAGTTCTGATTAGCAAAAGCCAGAACTGTCCTTTGGAGTTTGACAGTAAAAAGAGAGAATTATGGGTCTTTCATGGCAACCTAACCAAAACCCACTGCCCGTAGTAACTTGCTTGTAGGGACAGCTTGAATGAAAACCCATCAGACTCCACATACCTCTTAAAGTAAATTTTTCCTGTATAAAAGATACTTGTAGACATCTAATTCTAGGAATGTCTATGAACACATAAGACTGGATACAGCTCTTTTTGGATGAGTGTTTGGGAAGCCCAGACATGCACTGTACACTGGACAGGCATGAGCATCTGATACTCAAACCATCTCTACCAGTGAGATTATCTACATCTGCACTATGAAACAACTAAAAAAAAGCCCTGAGGTAGTTACAAACCACTTCTGTTCTGTATAGATTGTTCAGTGCCACAAAATAGAACCTGAATAGTCTGGATGATTAAAACTGCATCTGTAGCAGTGTAATGAAATAATGCTTTATTTTTCATAACCAGGTAGTTATTTTTCTGTGCTAATTGAATCACTACAAATCAAGCAGGAAAAAAAAAAAAAAAAGAGAAAAGAAATTATGAGGGCTTTAATATAGAGATCTAAATCAGGGGTTTGATCATGTAAGGAAATTTCATGAAGTTTTGGCATGGAAAAGCAGATGTCTCAAAGATGACTAAACTGGACATTAGAAACAGAAGGGCTTGCCCTATTCACTACAATGTAAACTGATATTAATGCACACATTGGTAAGATCTTACATCTGAATATGCTTTAGGTTTTTCAATTTTGAACAAACCTTGGGTGTGCGTTGTACTTATAATAATGCAGTATTTTAGAATATCTTTAGAAGAGAAATGAAAAAATACTTATCTTCTTTTTTTGCTGATTGAAGTTATCAATAATGACACCAATGAACAGGTTCAGGGTGAAAAAAGACCCAAATATGATAAAGATAACAAAATACAAATACATGTACAGGTTGTCTTCATACTTGGGTTGCTGTAATACCTATGGAAAAAAAAAATATAATTCCTAAGATTTCATGTGAAAATTTCAACTGAACAAGCAGCAACCTTGGGTAAAATGTACTTAATATTCTGCACTTGGACAATACTCCTGTCACTTATATTGATGCATTTTGTCTATTCCATCTATTAGTGACAGCATCTCGCAGTTTGCAGTTTTCCATTATTTGTTACAGCATAATCTCACATTACTTAGTTTAATTTTTTTTTTCATTCTGTTGTATGGATACTAATTGCTTTTGGAAAATATATAAATAGACACTTGTTGATAGACAGACCTCAAGCAAAAAAGATAATTTGAAATACTGGCAGTACTTACATCTCTTGAGTCAATTGCTGCGTACATAATATCCATCCAGCCTTTAAATGTAGCCTGTAAACAGTACACACCTGTTTAAGCATAGAGCTTGAAGGCAATTCATATAATTATTTCCAGCAACTGAGTAAAGGACCAGGGATAATTAGCATAACATGAGATTTCTAGATAATTTTGTCTCTTAGCTTTCTTCATGGGTGCTTATTGGATACACTGCTGTTTATCCCCTTATTTTGTCTCGACATGAACATTTTAAGCAGTAAGCATAATTAACTTATTTCTAATTAATTATCACAAATGATAGAATGTAGTGCCATTTTAGTGGACTAAATGTTCATCAGTTCATTTAGTGAACTAAATGTTCATCAAATCATGTCAACTGCACAGGCTATGTGCTGCTGAGAAAGAGCCTTGTATAACTGAGTTACCACCAATGATGACTGATGTAGAGTCCCTCCCTCTCAAATCAGTCAGAAAGGTGGCAACCAAAGGGAACCAAAAATTTGATCAGCTCAGAAAGGGTATTTTCCTATTAATGAGAATTTTGAACTGTCTCTGGTTTGAAAAACTTTACCTTATTTAGTAATTCTATTTTCACTTTAAATGTATTATATTGTGTTTTACAGAGGCTAGATCCCTCAGATATGTTCTGAGATAGACTGGTAAGAAGAGGAGGTATTTCATGCTTACTGAAGATTTAATATGCCTCAGAGATGACAGCATTTAACAAAATTTTATAGCAATTTTCTCTGCCCAAAATCTGTAAATTTTTATATTTGACAGTGAGGTATAGATTGCTTCATCTGAGTGTTCAAACCAGAAAGTAATTTTCTCTTGTAGCAATTAGTTCTCTTTTGACCAGGCAACATCTCCAAGCAGAAATCACTCAGTTCTTAATTCAGTTGTGCCCAGAATAAAACAAAGCAAGAAAGTTCTCTGTCATTTGATCCCTATTATAATTTTGCTAAACAAGGCTGCAAGTCATTGCTTCCTTGATGTTCCTTGCCATAGAGACCAGTCGCATAAATTTCAGGAATGGAACATTCTTCTTCCGTGGTTATTGCTGTATCTCCATCATCTTGAGGTTTCGTTTCTAGTGGAGATTTCAAAAAGGCTTTGTTTATTCAGCATACAAAGCAGTTGGCACCATCCTGAAGTGAACTTAAAATGAGAAGGAATTATTTTCTTCAAAGAAAAGAGGTCCTTTACGCTTTTGAAATAGCGAAAGACTAAAAAGAACATGATTATCCTGAGATGCAAATCCAGTATGCAACAACTTTTACATCTTGGGGCCAGCACAGAAAATACGATGTTCAGGCAACTTACAGTATGATAGAGAAATCAAAGTATAGTATCAGAGAACAAATAAATCAACAATAAATCTGAAGCAAGTAGAGGTCTCAGCACTGAAGAATGTAAAGTACTTGTGAAATATCTGGATTGCAAGTGGTTAGGAGAGGTAAGATCAGCTTTATTTATGCAATTCCTAATATATATTTAATCTGTTCTCAGAGATTTTTAATGATGGACATTGCACAACCTCATAAAAATATTTATTCTGGCATTTGTCTTTGGTGTTTCCTAATATCTAAATCCTTCTGTTCCTGTTTAAGACTGTCACTTGTCACAGTCATTATATATCTTGAGAAGAGAGTACTAATCATCCTTTGTGCAGTACTTTATTTGCAAACTGATTATTGCTGCATTTCTTCTTAGGCTGGGATCATTGTTCCTTCAGTCTTTCCATGTAGATCTTGCTTTCCAGAACTCTGATCATCCTTACTATTTTCCTCTAAGCTCTCTTCCACTAGGTTCATCTCTTGAAATGGTAACCAAAGCTGGACTCAGTATTTCAGCTGAGGTCTTACAAGGTCTAAATAGGGCAGAATGATTGCTTCACATCTTACAGGTGCTACTTTTGTTTCTGTTTTGGTACTTGCTTTTTTCAGAATGTCATAACTTAGGTTGAAATAAGCACTTCAGCCTGAAAGACTAAATGCAAATAACAGGTGGTGTTTCACTTCAGGAAGATGATGCAAACGCTGGAGTGGCTCTTCTGCAAAGGGTGTGCTGTTACCTCAGATTCAGATACATGATGATCATACATCATCCTCCAGGCAAAGTGGAATTACTGTTTTTTGTGAATGTATTGGTGTAGCCTAGACTAACTAGAGTGAATGGAAAAAAATAGACTAATTTAAAAATATTAACCTTCACCACCATCAGTAAAGTATGCCATTAGAAACACACAGTACATATCAGCTAGTGCTAGGAAAAAACTCTGAAGAACTGAACTGTAGTATGCTTACCATTATTATTAAAAAGACAACTTGAAAAGAGTATGGGAGTGGAAAATTGTAACATATTACTATCTTGCAGTTCAAAATATCTAAAGTAAAATGAGTATTTTCCACAACGAGTTTTACAAAACCATAAGAATTTACTGTTACTGGAGAAATGAAGAAAAAAATAGTGCCAAAAACCTAGTTAAAATTAAATCATTTAAATAATAAAACATGCTCCCCCATCATATTGCTTTGTTCTGAATCCCTCATGAAAGTCAGTAGGAATCAGTGAACATAATTAAAATTATGCAAAACCAGTTACACTAGTTGAGAACTTAGCTGTGAGAAAATGGATTCTTAATTCCCAAAACAGAAGCATCACTTCAGCAGGACATGTAATTTTTAAATGCGTTGCTTGAACAATAGCAAATAACAGAACTGGAGGTTCAGTGTCAAAACGTCACATTTAGTGGGAGAGTGTAATTTCTACTGTATTCAGTAGAAGCTTAGGCCTAAATTTATCTGCAACGCATTTTCTTTAACAGAAATTGCATATTATTTGGGCATTTGTGCATACTGAATAGAAAATAACCCAGAAACATGACAAAGAGACCAAATTCTTAGTTTCTTTTTTTTTGTATACTAAAATATAAAAATTCAAATATAAAAATATAAAAATATTGTATATTCTCAGTGACACTAAATCAGGAGTAATTAATTGATTTCAAAGATCACAGCAGTATAACTGAAATCAGCACCTATTCCAAATGTTTTTTTCCCCAATGCAATTTGAAAGACATACATTCAAATGCAGCTTGCAATGTAGTTAGAAAAAACAACAAATATACTTTGCTCTTTTTAAAAGTACGTAGACTTTCTTTCCTGAGGATTAATGTCTAATAAAGTTATATATAATGCTGGAGTTTCATGACTTCTTTTCTTTAGAAGAAATAACCAGAAAGAATATTCGCATTCCCTTTTGGAGATACAATAGCATCTTGCTTTTAAAATACTAACCTGCTGAAACCTTGAAGCCACTCTAATCTTACAGTCCTAGAATTCTACTTCTGATTTTTTTGCCCTACAATTCACAAGCTGTGTTTTCTTATTTATATTAGTGGCAGCAGAATAATATAACGTTTTGCTTTGAGACCCACTGTTTTACTATGTCTTATCCTAGTAAGGGGGATATATGCTTACCAGCAAGGATAAAAGCAGGACACCAGGAGATTTACTTACCAAAGAATCCAGACACTATGTTCAAATTAAAAAGACAAAAGGCCATAAAATTAGGAGGGCATATGCCACATCTCTTTGTATACACCAACATCTTCCTCTTCACTCATTGATGCAAGAAAATTGTGAAAGGAATTTTTCCAGCAGATCTGTTTCTGCTTTCATGCTTTACTTTAGCAACAGAGAAACACTCAACCAAGTTCAGACCAAGAAATGAAAAAAGAAGTTTGCAGAGCCACATAGACCAACATGAGCTATGCTGGATCATAGAAGAAAAAAAATTCTTAGACAGAATGTGTGCTTATATGACTGATGGCATGAATCTTTATACTCCAAATGATGTAAGAATTTTGGAAAATAGTCTCTGAGCAACAAAGTCTATAAAACTTGATTATATCAATGGTACATATTGTTAGCCTGTATTTTTGGGCAGAAAGAATTATAACGTTGCTAGCAGTACTAAAGATTTTCCAAAGAAAAAAAATACAATATTCAGCCTAAAAATTAATTTATGTTCTTAAGTCCCTCTTTCCAGAAATCAATTCCCCATCACCACTAAGGAACCTCAAAAAAGAACTTCTCCGAGAGATCTTTTTGCTTAAAAAGCCACAGCCACACATTTCTAATATATTTTTGAGGCTAGAATATTTATTTCTGAAATTATCCCTTTTTTTTTGGAGTATGTCTGTGTGAAATAGTTATCTTTCTTTTCTATATCACTCTTAAAAAAGAGTGGTTTTTTTTATTGTGATGAGCAGACCTGTACACTATCAGAAAAGGCTTTTCGTGATTCAAGCCAAAAATTGTTCACATGATTTATTTATATTTTTCCCAGTGCCAGGGTTTCTTTTGGCTTGTTTACATTTGGATTTTTTCTTGGCATGAAAATGGTACTTTTCCAGTAGTATTCATTCCAGATAGAAAACCTCAGTGATGCAGGAAAGATTTTTGTTGTGTTACCTATCATGCAGAAAAGCTGAAGGGATTTACAATATTTATTTTTTTTTTACTTTTGAGTATGAGTCAGACGATAGACTGGAAATAATACGGGATTGTAAGAGGCAGATTCCTGTAGTTAGTTTTTAGCTTCCTGAAAAAGAGACCTGTTGTTAAGGTAGGGAACCGAATCACTTCAGTAGACTTTCCAGCTTAAGACTGAGAAGCTGGACATGAGCAGACAGTGTGCACTTGCAGCCCAGAAGGCCAATCATATCCTGGGCTGCATCAAAAGATGCATTGCTAGCAGATCCAGAGAGGTGATTCTGCCAGTTTGCTCTGTTGAGACCTCGCCTGGAAAACTGTGTGCAGGTCTGGAGCCTTCAATATAGAAAAGACATGGACCTGATGGAGCAGGTCTAGAGGAGGGGCATGAAAATGATGAAAGGAGCACCTCTGCTATGAAGATAGGCTGAGGGAGCTGGGGTTGTTCAGACTGGAGAAGAGGAGGCTCCAGGGAGACCTAACAGCAGCCTTTCAGTACCTGAAGGGGGCCTGCAGGAAGGCTGGGGAGAGTCTGTTTACAAAGACCTGCAGTGATAGGATGAGGGGCAATGCCTTTACGTTGGAGAAGAGCAGATTTAGATTGGATATTAGGAATAAGTTCTTTGCTATGAGGGTGGTGGAACATGAACAGGTTGCCCAGGGAGGTGGTTGAGTCTCCTTCCCTGGAGATATTCAAGGTGAGGCTCGATGAGGCCCTGGGCAACCTGGTCTAGTTGGGGGAGTCCCTGCGACTGTGGGGAGGTCAGAGTAGATGACTTTTGGAGGTCCCTTCTGTTCTGGATGATTCTATGATTCTATGTTAAAGAAAGGCCATTAACATTCACATTAGGTGCACAGAAAATATCCGCTTGCAACCATGATTTTTGATTCTTATTTTTCAACTTTAATATCTTATACCAAATACTCAAGTTTCAATAGCATCATCTTTGTTTCTAACATAGTAATGGGTAAGTCTAATTAATTTACTTATTTTTAGTATTACTATAAGCCAATTAGGAAAGGTAAGGAAATCTAGGATTGTGACATACCTATTCATTTCTCATGTTTCTTCTGGCACGATGGCTTTAGAAAACTATTCTAGATTCTCATCAAAAGCATTCTATATAGCAAATAGAAAATCACTTTATAAATACCTTCTTTGATGGAGAAAGCGATGTAAGAATCTCAAACACTTATGAATTGTGGCCTTTATTGTGTTCTTGAAGGTGAAAAAAACATATATTGTGTATATTTTAAGCATTAGCTGAAAATCAAGCTGATAGTTAGCTTTCTCTGCCCTATGACTTTTACCATTCCGTAACTGCAAAACCACTACTAATGGCTTACTTACCAAACCCTAAAAGATGCAGGGCCAAGTGTCTGCTTTGTGGAATGACAGAAGTGTCCCATTTTTTCCTGGTATGTCAAACAAAAAATCTCTTCATGCTTTTATAAGAATTTTAGTAATACAGAAAATAAATGGTGGTGTCATTGACGTTCTACGCGTACAAAAAAAATTCCATCCATTAGGCAAGCCTTTGATATCAGTGCAAAGTCTCATACTTTAGATATTGCAAAAACAACTGGCTTGTCCTCCCATGAAAACTAGGTCCCTCCATAGCAGGTCTAAATTTATTTTTCCTTAGGAAGCACAGGAACTCCCAATTTGCTCCCCAGAACAATCCAATAATTTAAGACTATAAGTCTTCCTGTAAGAAATATTTGTTGCTTTCAATGAAGAGAAGATGGAATAAGCTATGCATAGCTGTGGCACTGAAATATATATGACTGCAAATTGCTGAGGGGTGGTGGCTGTGGGCAGAAAACCAGAAGAAAAGGTACGTTGTGTTATCCCTGTCCCAGAACAGACTAGGTTACTACTGGAAGAAGAGTTGCAAACCACTCGGAAAGAGTTTCATTGATGTCTGGTTTCTCCTGAACATGTTAAATAAAGCATTCTGCCCCACCTGACCCTGAAGGGATTCTAGGCCAATGGATTTCAAAAATAGGACAGAGAAAAAAGTGTTTAAAGTTGCTATATTACAAGTTTGTTAACAAAATCAATTTTTGTTCAGTAGTTTATTTATTTGATGCTGCTGGTCCCTCTCTGTCTTTCCTGACAGCAAAGTAATTAATAAATCATCTAGAAATTTAAATTGTTAGAGTTATCAATCACACAGGTGAGAAGCTGTATTAGCTGGGAGAGGCAGTTCATGATGCTCAGAACTATTGTTTTCGACCCTGTGCAGGTCATTGTTGATAGCACTGCATCATGTTAATGATTTGTATTATTGAGATTTTTTTATGCCAACATAAAAGCCAGAAACATTTAAAAACTGTAAAAATGAAAACTAAAATTTTGCAGAAGTAGGCAGTAACTTCAAAAATACATAGAGGTTGCTGAATGCACACAGCATAGGTTAGAGTCCAGCACTTTTTTTTAATTAAAGCCTGGGTCATGTTGTTAGCTACTCCAAAACACAAAATAACGAGGACACAATTTTTGACATGGAAAGCATAACCTTAAAGTATCTTTCTTTAGATATTTTCTTCCTTCTTCTCTTTTGGTTTTGCTAAATTAAGTGCACTAGGCCGTTACGCACAGAAATAGCAGGGAAAATATTCAATTGATTATAGTATCTAATGATACTTTCCTTTTCTTATTTCTCTTCCATGTAAGAAATTGCTTCTTAAATCATTTAAGTCTGTACTGGTGGCAGCTACATCACTGAGACAGGATTTCCTACCCGGAATTCTTCTCTGTGACTTAATCTCACCAATGCAGATTTTTGCTTTTCGGCAACAGTAAAACTTAAAATATTCAGGTAGCTGAATACCACCATTCCTAGGTACTTATAGAAACTTTTAAAGTTAGAGGGGGCTGGAGGACTAAGGGAGCCATAAATAGGAAGAACAGCGCTTTTTCTGTCAGATGCCTAAAAATTCTTTATTCATCTTAAGTAGGCGCTTGCTGTTTGCTGTGAAAAGAGTAATCAGTTATCAGTGCAGTGGTATTACTAAGTCACAGATAAAAATCATCATGTAAATAGATTTTCTGTCTTTGTTGCTAGAAATGCTTTTCACTATTGCATATAAACAGTAAGAGGTATATAAAGAGTGATCACTTACTACTTGAAGTAAAGAAAGATACCCAAATCCTACATTATCAAAGTTTACTTTCACGTTTTTCCACCGGGCACTTTGATTGTTTTTTATGAGCTCCTCGCACTGACTAAAATTGTTGATTTGGTCGACTTCAAACCTTTCATCAGTTGTGGTGTTAACACAGTAGTAGAACTTCCCAGCAAACAGATTTACTCCCATGATGCTGAAAATTAGCCAGAATATAAGACAAACGAGAAGCACGTTCATGATGGATGGAATTGCTCCTAAAAGGGCATTCACAACCACCTAGTACACAAATACAGGGGGAAAAAGAAAAGAGTGTAAGAATATTCACAGCAGTAAAGGTTTGCATACTGTTTTAGCAATGCTTAATAAATGCTTGTTCAGAAAGTAATACTACAAATGTTAAAGCAGTACATTAATAACTGTAGCACTGCACTGTTCTTTTAAATAGTGAATATTAGAACACGTAACAAAAAGAACATAAGTGAGAAAATTAAAACAATTAAAAGAAAAACAAAATAGAAGACCTGGTGGTAGTAAGATGAAGCCTGACACTGATGTGTTCTATACAAAAAAAGACAAATGTGTTAAATATAAATACAGACTTAATAAAATTCTAAAAATGCATCAAATCATAGCTTTAAAAAGTTTAAAGAAAAATGGCAACCTGTAGATCAACATAGCTTTGAAATTTAAGCTGAAAACACAAATGCCATGAATCTAGAAACTAAGCTCTACATTAAAAGGATTATGCAGGAATTAAATACATATCTTTATTGCCTTATTGTTCCATGCAAGATTATAACAAAGATTTATTTCTTTGTATAGAAAAGCAAGACAGTTTTGCAATATGTCTACTTGAATCAACATAATTTATTTCAAGCTCCAGTCTTATTGTTTCACGTATTGAGTTTAAGTCAGTAATACCCTTCGTTTATCTAAAGAAGGTCATACATCAAGGACACGTTTACGGGTTTTGATTTTGCACTTTAAATTACTTTTGGCCAGTTGCCTTCTCAGCCCCTTGCAGGCAAGATCTCAATAATAACTTACGTAGATAAAAAGAGTATTTTTCTGATATATACAATAATTAATCACATGTGTCTGTCAGAGCTATCAGTACTTTTGTGGTATTTGGCTAATAGCTAAGCAATCATTTCTCCTTACATATCCAATACCAGATCTCATTTAAAAGTTATATTTTATTTTAAATTTTATTTTTTTCTCTGTAAAATTTTTAGCACCTTGAAGGAAGGTAAAATGAAATATATGGTAGGGCTGTGTTTCTCAGTAATCCAGTTCCTGCAGCAAGATAGGAAAAAATTAGCATGGATACTTGGGGTGTATTAAGGTGTCTTAGTCCATCTTTGGTCCCTGTTTTCTGCAACATAGAGGGATCTTCCCCACTACCAACATAATTCTGAGCAAGATCAAAGCTACTCAATCTTACTACCTGTATTTCACAGCCTCTTGAAGGCCTTTGGAAGCAGGGTATTGTAGTTGTGTTACTCGTCACTCAGCACCCTCCTCCTCCCAAATGTTATGGCCAGGAATTAGAACCTGTTTAGAGATCTTAGGTAGAAACGTTATTTTCAGGGAAGATTTTCTTCGTATTTTAAGGGCCTCCTCCATTGCCACGCAATAGAAATGGGACCTTTCTGGAACTGAGAATTATCCCTATCTTTTATAAAACCATGAATTTTTTAAAATCTAGCTTTTCTTGGCAGCACCTTTTTTTGGTGATAACTTTAAAGGAAGCATGCTTGCTTCTTGAGATTTTTATTATAGAAAAGGTGAAGTATCTAGGTGATGTATGCATAAACTAGCCATTTGGGGAAAAAAAAAAAAAAAGTTTAAAAAGGCTAACAAGGTCCCGGTAACATTCTGAACATAAGAAACCATTTTCAAAGGAGTGAGGGAAATGGTTTTTTACTATCCTCTGGGGAGAAGAAATCTGTTGCTACCTAGTTTGATGAAACTGAGAACAACATAAAAATTAACAATACAATTTTTCTGGATTTTATTCCAAGTCTGATCTGATCTATGACACTGTATTATGCTTATGCTGCTTTGAAATTCTAGGCCAGCTAATACTTGTCTTTTTTTTTTTTTTTCCTTTCACCAATAAAAAATTTCTGCCTGTGTTATACTGATTGATTTCCTCTGTTTAATCTTGATGAAAAACCTGAAAATAAAGATGTCAAGAAAGAAAGATGGGGATTTAGTCCTGCAACTTAAATAAATTAAGGTTACCTGTGCTCACATGAAGAATGTTTTTGTGTGAATTGAGTACCTGTAGCAATTACCTTTTTAACAACCCTGAGATCCATTGGACCACTGCAGAGATCCAGAACAGGCAACAGAATGCTAACAGCTACAGGAATTGCTACAAAAGTTATGAATTGATAACAGCTGTAGAAAGAAAGATTTCTACAAAATGCCATCAGTGTGGCTCGCATCTTTAGATGAACAGGCAATGCAGTCTCGCTGCTGAGACTGCCAAAAGATCAGCCACCTCTTGAATAAGAAGTGAACAGCTTCCAGCAACTGTTCCAACAGTTCCAACAACTTATTTCATATAGGTCACTGAAACCCCATCAAATGGTAACAATTTTTGGTCACTACTGACCTGGCCTGGATGCGAACTGGTGACCTAGAGATGAAAGGCTCTGTATCCTATTACCAACCCCTTGAGCTATCCAGTCCCCCTGGAAGGTTTTTTAAGAAAAGAAGAAAAGAAAATTAAAACTTTTAGAAGCTGTTTTCTGTTTGCGTTTTGTTTTTTGATTTTTTTTTTTCCCCCACCAGTGTTGAGCCTTTGCCCTGTCATATTTATAATGTAAAACTGCATTTTTACATGCTGGTCAGATGCTTGGCTGACTGCAAAGTCCATCTTAGGAAGGAGTCTTTAATTTCTTCAACACATACAGTTGGAAGTCTGATTTATCAGTTTTTTTCCTGTTCACTTTTTCAGTATTTGCTTTATGAATAGCTGAGGTGTATCAGGATAACCAGGACATTTGCTTACATAATGTATATCCAAGACAGCACCCATATATACCCATACAACGCCTATGCACATAAGTTACAGCAAATGGACGGAAAAAAAGTGAGAACCAATTGAAAAGTGAACTGGATGCAGAAAAGAGATCAATTAGCATTTCTTAATGAGATAAAAATTTAGCAAATAAAAATTGTCAATCACTTCTTGTTGAATGAGTCTGTAGTGTGTTAAAGCAATGCTGGCAACTACAGCTCTTATTTTTGCTCATTCTTCAAATCTAGATCAGATGTATGTGATTCTAGGTATATTTTTTATTTTAAAAGGGACTGTTCTTTTAGGCACATTTTCTGCTATTTGTTGATACAGAATATAATGCCAATAAATTGAAAAAGATGTTTGCAGAGTAGTTTATTTCATTTTTAAAGTTACCTCTGCATTTCCGCAAGGCTGGGATGTTGTTGGTCAGGCTGACTCCGGGGAGCAAGCTGCAAAAACCCAAGCTGATTCTGCTTGTTCAGCTTCCTACAGCTTCAGGTAGGTGGAATAGCAATAAGAGGCAGTGAGAAGCCACACCTGACACTTACAGAGACAAATGGGCTCTAGACTATTCTACATCTTAGTTGATAATCATCTAGGAAAAAAAAATGGTTGTGGAAAACAGTGTACTCTCTAGAAGAAAGCAGTATTTCACATATATATATATGCCTTATTTTCATGTTTACATTTTTATAACATTTATCTCGCAACATCAGATATATATGTAACATAAAAAAATTACTGCAATGCTAATTTGTCTGTCTTATTGTCTGACTGATACAACATTGCATCTATACAAATTAGTAGTCCACTAGTTTTTTGGGGTTTTTTTGTTGCTGTTTGTATCTTTTTTTGAATAACTGTCCAAAGAAGACAGCAAAATGGAACTGAAAAAGAAAAAAAATACCATTTTTGCTGCCAGGGCTCTGCATATGTATGTAATGAGGATTATGCGAAATACCAGCTTATCCCTGCTGTATGAGTAGCATATAAGGAAGCTTTGTTAGATTGAGCCTTGCTTGTGGCACACATACCTGAAACACATAGTGAGATATAAATGTATTACAGTTCCCTCAGTAAAATCGCTTTAATAGACCCTGGCACCTCAGTAGCCACAGGCTTTCCAGGAATTCCTACACTGGACCTGACTAATGAATATATCAGGGCCGACTCCTGAAATCTGTCAACAATCCAGGAACAATCGTCAGTAGTTCTTAGTAATTTTTTCCGTAACTTGCAGCTTCTGCGAAGAAATTCCAAACTCTGTCCCTGGTGCAAATGAGGAAGAAGTTACTATCTTTGGGATGGAAATGAAGATTACAGCATTAGGTCTGGAACATACTTAAAATGACACTATATCCATCTCCACCTTGGAAGTTCTACTAGGCTTAAACAGGGAAATTTTCCCAAAGACTGGATGTGCCAGATTTCGTAACAGAGTCCTTTGAAGGAGTCCATCAGACTAGAGAGGTTATTTAACTGTTACCTCATATTTTCTTCTGCATGTGCACTGTCACATAAGATTCACATACACAAGTACAGAAAGCCAAATAATTTTTACTTCACCCAGACATTTGAGGATTAAATCAAACCTTATCTTCTGTGCATGCTATATGGCCCTAACAAGCCTAAGATATGTTCCTCCTGTATTCAGTTCTTTCATAGCTGGGAAAGCCTGAGAAAGCCTTCAGGAACTCCAAGGAAGAGGAACAAATTGTGGGCTTGAATACATATGTACAAAAAAGTGTATGGTTTCCTTCAATTTATTGACTATCTGTATGGTCACACAGTTGTGGACTTCAGACGGTGCTTGTAACAGCCATTCATCTCCCTCTTAGCAACACAAAGACTGAAGAGCCAGTTTTTCAAAGACAGCAGCACGCAGAGGAAGTTCGACAATAGCATGTGCAGCATGAGCCACATTAGAGCACAGTGGAAAAATTAATTCTTGACTCAGATTAAACACTGACACTGCCTTGATCAGGATTTGAGAGTAAGCTATGTGTAGTGCCTTGTCTTGAAAAAGTATGAGGTCAGACTATCTGCCATAAGATCATGAATCTTCCCTGAACAGCTTGCCAAAGTCCAGAGGTACACAAAGCTGCCAGAGAGAGTATTTGCACTGAAACATGAAGAAGTGAGCAAGTAGCCATTGGTTTAGATTCTCAGTCCACCAGAGTAAGAATGTTGGAATGAGCAGCTAGGTACGCTGTGAGCGGACAGGCGTGGAGACTCTGGTGCATATATGATCTGAGTTTAGCATGTTCTCATAGCAAAGGACTTTGAGGATATCACACGAGGAACACTGTAAGATGCTGAAACCACACTGACTTGACCAGGTGGTTGGTATCAGGTAAACAGATGGGTGTATTTTCTCTTAAAATGTGGAGGAGAGAATTGAGGCAAAGGAAGAAAAGACATAAGATACGCAGTGACTTTCCCAGTCAGGGGATCAAAAGAGCATCTGAATGAGACCATGAAGAAAGCCCACACCTGAATCAAAAAGACTAGTGCTATCTGATAGTACAAAGCAAGGAATCATTGGAACAAACCTCTGGCTTGAGAAACAATCAGCCCTTGCTCTTTGCATTCATGAAGCAACAGCTACGAGAGAACCAGTGCATCAGCTGATTTATTTGTATTATGGCAGCATAAGCATCCCACTGGACCTTCATGGGCAAAGCACTAGCCCAGTGAGATCAGCTGTCCAGCAGCTTGAATTCAGTGTATGGCTCTCCTTCATGTATATTTAACTGATAGCTTTCCCATTATCACGGGGTCTTCTGTCATATGTATACGTATTTCCCAGTTTACCCATCACAAAGCATGGGCACACGTCCCTATCAGACAAGTCAGAAATATCTAATAGGAACTGCTTTATGTGCAAATAATGGTGTTTTCCAGAGACTGGTGCTTACAAAAATAGACATGAATGCAAAAGAAATTAATGCATCTTGTCAGTGTTAGAGCTTGGATAAGAAGCACCTGACATGTGAAACAATCAACAAATAAATATTTTAGACAAGATTTATGACAAGTTTTTCAATTTTTGAGTAAAATGAAGACTGTATCTGGAATGCAGGCTGAAGATTATTAGGAAAATATCATTTAAAGCAGCAGCTGTGAAGAAAAATTTGGATTTTACTGAGAGTATGCAAAGAGAAGACAGGCAGATGGAAAGAATCAGAGACACCTGACAAGGAGGTACAACTAAATCTTAATCTTTACAGTAATGAAAAAATACAGTTGAAGCAAGAGATAAAAGATCTCAAAGGAAAAGAAAAGCACTCCCTTAACAATTGCAGTCGTTTCCACTTTTCCTTGATTGTTAACGTGCAAGTGTGGCTGACTGAAGAATGCTTCTGACAGAGAATTCTGTCTTCAAAGAAAACAAAATGCTTCCTCAAGCACTTAATGCATGAACTATTTTTACAACACTTCATGCTGGAAAAATTTCATGCTGTTTGGTTTATATTTTGGAATGCCAGAACCGTAAGTAGGGAAGTTCTATTAGATGATCTCAGGAGGTCCCTTCTAACCTCAACCTTCAACCTCCTAGGTTTCATAAGAAAATTTAACTTGGTTAAAATAACAACAGAAACATTTCTTAGTCACATAACAGTCTATGAAAAGCAAGCTACACTGCTAGATTTAACAAAATACTGGAGTTTCTAGAGCAGCTTTGATTCTGTTTCTCACCAGAAATCAAGTATGCACCAAAATACTTTTGAATACACCATAATTTAATATACTGTATGTTGAAATAAAATAATTATCTGTGCCAAGCAATAAATCATATGGCTGCATCTGTTTGAGAAGACCTGGTAAATATTGTAAATATACACAAGCATGAAAACAGAGTAATTATTTGATGTGGGAACATTGAATTCCACCAGATGCAGTGAAAAACCCCACTTTTTGCTCTTCCTGTTATATAAATGAAATTTTATTGACCTCTACATGTTCTTTAACATTTTTAACTAAAATGTAAACTCTATTATGTATCTCATTCAAATGTCAATAGATTTTGATCCTAAAAGTAAGGATTTTTTTCATGATACAACAAACACAAATCTGGAAAAAAGTCATATCAGTTTCGATTATATAAGAAACTTCTTCAAAAGTTTTCTTCTAATGGTAGGATTGTAGCCTAAGAAAAATCTCAAAATACAAGATATTTCCTGTATGATTTATGAGCATCTATACAGAGAGTCTTATTACCTCGAAGTTTGTAAATTATTAAATTGTCTTTCTGGAGACATAACACTTCTAATAGACTTTTCTTAAAACTCAATGGTAATGAGTGAGATCACAGCCCTCAAAAAATACTTCAAGTGCATAATCTTTTGATCAGCAAAACATATTCTTCTATATTTAACAGAAACTTGAAGAAGAGAAGGAATACACTGTGAGGTAAGTTGCTAAATTCACTGTAAATGCTGTTTGATATATCATTTACACTGAATCTGTAAAACTCTCTGCATTAATGATACCCTCCTACACTTGGTGCTTGCAAGGGCCATAGTCTAAGAACTGGATTTTTCTAAGGATCTGATAGCGAATGCAAATTTTTAATATCAGTGACATGTCTCCTGCAGGACATTTCTGAACTCCAAGAAACATACTACATAAATAACACAGTTATTAGCATTTTATACAAAATTACTAAAACTAGCTTCCAACACAGGCCAAAGAAAATTGAATTTGGGTTCCAAGAAATGATTACATATGTTATATAATGTTGTTTGTCATCTATGTACACTTGGAGTGATTTACTTAATATAACGTATGGGGATTTAAAATTTATGCAAAAATGTAAACGGTAATTACATAAGTATTTGTAGTTGTGACTATTCATGGTGTTTTGGTGTGGGCTTAATATATTATAAGTAACCTTCAAAACTTTCTGTGGGTATATTTTTGAATGTAACTAGCTATGCATTGAGTAATAAAGCACACATCTTTCCAAAACAATATAAAAGCCATACTCAGACTTTTAAAGAAAGCCATTTTTATCTCAGTCAAAAAAGCATCTAAAAATCTAAAAATAGCTGAGGTAGGTACCTTTCTTCTGCAAGAACTCAGTTTTCATGTTATTTCTTTAACATCAGAAATTTCAGAGGAATATTTCCAAAGATCTAGAAATTAAGAAAGGGGTATAGGGCAGATATATGTAATTTACTTTTACTGGGATTCTCAGGTAAGACTTTCTTTCCTTCTAACCCTACATACACAATGTAGTGATTAGTCACAATGTAATCATTAAGGGTAGAAAAGGGGGAAATACTGTACCCATAATACAGATAAGGGGAGGAACCAGTGGTCCACCCCATCCAATCTGAAGAAAGGTTATCCTATATGAAATAGAAATATATAGCCTGTTATTAGTTATGAATCTGTAATGACAGACACTCGATGTTATGTTTTATAACTCAGTCACATGAGAAATGTTTCTTTCCTACTAATGAAGTTTGGAGTACTCTTGAAAATGCCTCATTATCACGTTCCTGGTAAGGGAATCTAAGAAATAGCCATTGAATTTTAGAGGATATTTAAGACATCAAATACTCTAATTTAGTTTTACAAGTTATGAAATTGGACTGGAAATTTGAAATACAGTAAATGTTTAAAGCCATCAGCCAGAAATATGCATAAGGCATGCAAAACTGAAAATGCAAGTGGATTTCAGATTGTTTGCTGCCTTCTACTATTTCTCTAATAAGTAAATCAAGCACGGCATGACATGCTTTATTTTGTGAAATTCGACACAAATGCATGCTTTATTGTCACTTAATCCTCTAACTCAGCAAAGCAATGTATACTCAGTATTCTACATTTACAAGTAGCATACCAATTCAGAACTAGCGCAAAAGCATTATATTGCAAGTACTAAAAAGCTAAACAAAAAGCTCTGGGTATATTCAAATCTCAGGTTGCAGATACTTCTGCTCAATACATACACTAATTGAGATGAGAATATAAACCCTAAGACAGAAGTATAAATTAAATTAAAGCAATTCTTTACTTTGCCTTCCAGCATCTGGGTGGAGTTGTTTTTGAGATTCACTACAGAAAGTATTAAAATTTCACAGAATTCAGTACGCTAGCAGATATTTTAAATGCTATTGATAAGGCAAAATTCACTTCTGTGCTCAAGGCAAGCACAGGCTATGGACTGCTTAGCCTATTTTGGTGCAAGTGATTCATATATCTTCTATCCCGTTTATGAAATAGCATAATTACAAAATTAAGTTGTAACTGCAAGTATAGCTGTAGCCTTATAAGAATACAACTTAAAAAGTAAATGTGTTTCATAATTAGGGATAGCAGAATACTTATTACTATTAACTGACTATGTAAAATTCAGTATTCTTCCAATTCACCAGAACAGCAAACTTACAAGTAAGATTGATTTAAAGTAGCTGAGAACTTAGCAGATTGTTTTACAAATTGATGTGGAGCTTTTACATACAGGTACTTTTGTGGAATACATATGCTCTCTTATATCTTCAAGGCAAAATTTCCACATTTTTAAAGATGGAGATAAACATTAAAATTATAAATATATGCTGAATGAAATCTCAGCTTGTTTTGTCACAGCTCAGCATAGACATAGACAATATGAGAAAGCAGAAAGGGTTGATCTATTTTTATTCTGTTGGCAGATAAAAGAATCTGGTTTTATGTATTTTTATGAAAAGAACTCAGTTTCTGAGAAGACTGTAATTTGACTATATTCTTATCATGAGCTGGTCAATTATTTGTTATTTGAATCTTTTACTGTTCGTGAGTCATTCATGATGTAATACTACTGTCTGTCAATGAGCTATTGTGAATACTTTCCAAGTGCTACAGAAAAATAATTTTCAGAAGTACACGTAATTAACAGTAAAAGTAAGGCCTATACAGTTGGCCAATCAAATTTGCTAAGTGATAGGAATCAGGTATTTCATTGATTATCGTTAATCTTGGAAAACAGAACTGAAGCCTTCTCTGTGATTCCTGCACAGTAGGTTCCTTGCAAATTATCTATGTTATGTATCTGAAATTCTATATGATTTTGTTTCATAGTTACTCAGTAAGAAATAAGGGAAAACAGTAAATAGATCTCAAATAACAAGTATTTTTCTTTGAGTATGAATATACTAAATCTTTTCAGTGGAAAATTTGCTAAGGCAATCACATAGAGATACGGAAAAATGGATCAAAACATTTGGAAATCAATTGTGTCTATCTTTCTAGAAATTATACGTTTTTTCCAACATCATCTAAAAAGCTGTATTTCTTGTCCTTGTGTAACTTCTGTACTGGTCTCCCAGTCACCCTGCAGCTGACCAGAACATAATTTTAAAAAGTAAAGCTGACAGCAATTTCCAACATTTCTTTGTACAAAACCACATTTACCTGAATGTTCATGAACAGTAAATACGAAGAGAAAGAGAAAATGGCTAAATCAAATAGTCATTCCAAACTTAAAGGAAAATTCGTACATTCTGGAGTGCTTGACCAGCTCTTCCCCTGCTGAATACGAATTCATGAATTTCAAATGATGAGAAAACTGTTAACAGTCAATTTGCTATATGAAACTGAAGGTTATTAATCTAGAAGTCACTGGTCAGCAACATTTTTTTTCTGATGCATTCTGAAGTAGAGACATATAGCCTGATTAATACAAATTAAGAAACAGAATTCTAAGTCTCTATTTGACTTGATTAAGCTTAGGTTTGCATCTAAAAGTTGTTCAGACAGGATATTCCAGGCTATTCCACTGGTTTATAATTGACTTGAAATTCATTAGTGTATTGTTTTCTCTTATGTTTCCATGAAGTAGCAAAAAGCATTGTCTTAAAATATATTTCAATGACATGCATAGAGTTAGTTTGTATTCAGTGGCTTTAAGGAACAGAAGGTATAAACAAATGAAAAAAATAAGTTAAAATGCTTTCTTGAGTGAGATGAATAGTAAGCAGGGCCTCTAAATTTATCAGAATAAGTAAAAAATAACCTTATATACATTGTATTGAATATTGAATAGAGATATGGTGAAATAAGAAATGCTTTTACCTTACAAAAAGAATGATTTCATAGAGAAATCAAATAACTTGATTTGTTTTTAAACTCAGCCAAACTCAGAAATAGATTTAAACCACTAGTGGGTATCTGTAGTACCATCTAGTAAAATTCAGTGGGATTTGACCAAAGATGGTTTATCAAATATGAAGAAAAATGAAGAATTTCAACTAGTAACAGAAAATATCTTCATTAACTAACACTAAATTAGATTCCTGTATAAATACTGCAATTTGTTTAGCAGTAAAAAAAAAAAAAAAAATACAATCTTTCAGTATTTTATTCATTATTAAGCATCTGTTAAGATAGTTTGTAGTTGGTAATTTCAAAGCCTGATATGCAAAACTCCTGAGATTGGCTAGAAAGTAAAGTAACCTTAATGAATGTAACTTCTATGTAATACTGCATATGGATTTAGGTGAATTGATGAAGCTTTTTGCTTATCTGTTAGTAAAAGATATGCAATAGATAAAAAGATAGTGCAGCCTTTCTGCATGGACTTGTCATTCCTTATTCTGCATGCATGGATTCTTTCTATGCATGCATAGTTTCAGATTCTTTCATGTTGTCTTACCCTCATGCCTTCAAATCGTGACAAAGCTCTTAGAGGTCTCAAAGCTCTTAGTGTCCTAAGGGACTTAATGGCACCAAGTTCAGAGTAACCCAATGCATTTGCTGTTAAGCTAACCAAAGAGACCTATATGAAAACAGGAAAGTAAAAATTATTACATTGTACATACTACTTTACATACCATAGATGTGAGATATAAACTTCTTTAGAAGAATCTAATTTTGGACCACTTTCTTCAGGAATAGGAAGTCTTTTAAATCAATAAATAAAAAAAAAAAAAAGTAACATGAAATAAGAGTAGATAGTGATAGGTAAATAAACAAAAATATCATAAGGTAACAATATCTGGAAACATGAACACATCTGAATTAAAACCCCACAAAAATAAAAAAAAATTAATCTCTACTTTTTACCAATTTAGGTATTGCTCTCATTTTTTATTTGTTTTACAATGCTGTTGAGATCACTAATTACAGTTGATAATGCTCATTTTGTTGCCCAAAAGTGAAAGGGAAACGATTGAAGCCTGTTTTAAATTAACAGATGGGTCACAGAGCAACATTGCTCCTCTGGAAATTGACAGAAATGATTAATTTTTCTATATAGTTACACTGATTAATCTTTTTGCCTTACTGCTGAATTTATGCTGTAAAGGCTGACATTAACATGGACTATGCTGTTTTTTAAAATCCTTATAAGAACAGTTCCGTAGGTGGCAGAACACCACAGGCCTTTATATATTCTATGTTGCTACATTGCCTCAGTGAAGAATACCATATTCTCTGCATTTGTTATGGCTCCTGTCCAAAATAATACCTTCTGTTTTCTTCCCATTTCCCCTAATTGCTCCTTCATTACACCATTCTAATTCTGTAACTATTTATTGGCACAAAAATAGCATAATGGTCTTATGTACTCTTTCATCATAAAGAACAATGCATCAGGTAAAGAGAACTCTGCAACAGTGCTCTTTAGCTTTTAAAAGTTAATAGTTTTTCTGTACTTGTCAATTGTGAGTTCTAGCAACCCAGAGAAATTCAAATTTCAGAAGAACCTAGTTTTTTTCTCCAGCACATTCATCATCCAACTGAAAACTTTCCAGATTTCAAGCTGCTAAAATCTAAAGCCAAATTAAAGAAAATATCCAGGTGTTTAAATCCAGGATTTAAACATGAGCTTATTCAGACACTTGAATATGTGTTTTACCTGCCCACAAAGTAGTATTCAAATTTTCATATTCCCAAGATGGCTGTTTGGGATATTGTGATTTTAACAAGGTCAAATATTAATGAAAATGAGTTTAGAAAATGAACAGGTGCTTCTGCTTGCATGCTTTAAGTTTTTTTGTGTCACTTAAGTACCCCTTTTGAGAAGAATTTAGGTACTAAAGAGCAAAATTTTTCCAAAGAGAGCATACTTTCTTTGAGTACTATGTTTGAATGTAGCTACATATATGAAGGTAAGTCCTAAATATAATTAATACATAATGTACACCAATCAGAAAGGTTGCAGGCACCAGTCATAAAAGAAAGCCTGAGAAAATGAACTGCTTTGATTATGCTGGGAGCATATTCAGAAAATGTTGGATTTTTAGCAATATTTTCGGTCAATAACTGCTTATGAAGTTCAGCTTCCAATTATTCAGTTACTGTTTCAGAGCCATTGAAACCAGAAAAAAAATACAACTTAATTTTAAAATTGAGCTTGTTTAATATTTATTTTTCCTATAAGTTTTACCAGAAATTTGTGACCTAAAAATGGAGTGACTGGTTGGAGTTTTATAACTATATAAAACACGTTTCATGCCCAGAACTTCATAGGCTGCAGAAACACTACGCGTTTCTGCACACTGGAGTTTTTTTTCAAGGTGATATACTTAGGACACTACCTTTTAAATTTTCTGTAATTTTATCAATGCATTAAGAGGGGGTCTCCCTTATTTCACAGCACAGCGTAGTAGAGTTCTAACTATGAGATAAACCTTGCAGGAAAGATTGTTGAGTCTGGTTTCAAACACAGCTGTGAAGGCTGCAAGTTCAGTAATATTTATTGCACTTCAATACTAAGCCACACCACCAATGCTACAGATAAATCTTGCATTCCTTGTAAAAACCTAACTCAGATAAAATAAATATTAAAGTAACACCTAGGCAATATACTACATACATCGACAATCAGGAAGTCCAGCCAGCACCAGGCATTAGTGAAGTATGTTTGATAGCCATAGGCCACCCACTTCAGCAGCATTTCCAGAATAAAGATGTAAGTGAAGACCTTGTCAGCATATTCCAGCATGGTCTTGATAGTTTTACGCTGTTCAATATATATGTCTTCAAAAGCCTATGAGTAAAAACATTCAAAGACATTAAGGTATTTGTTATCCGTTTTGATATTGCACATTCTTTAGGAAAAAAAAAAAGCAATACAAATTAAAAAAAAAAAAAGAAAAAGGAGACGTTCTTTCTTCAAGAAAAGTCATGGGAACAATATTTTCCGGCCCACAGGAGGAAGAAGCAGATACTACAAAGCAACCACTCCACTGGTGAGTTATTAATTAATTAATTTATTGATTGACTGCTGAAGATGAAATATTCTTATCAGATCTCATAAATAGCATTGATTCTGCAGAGTGTTGTGCCTGTACTGAATTCTATTGAGAATATTTGTGTTTTATGTAGGTAGATCCATATTCAAAATTCAGGGGCACAGGTGTAAAATTTTCAGGACAATGACAATACAATTAACCTTTTGTTTTTATCACAGAATCTTACAATGGGTTGGGGCTGAAGGGACTGTAAAGATCATCTAGTTCCACCCCTGCTGACATAGGCGTGGACACTCTCCACTAGACCAGGTTGCTCAAAGCCCCATCCAGCCTGGCCTTGAACACTTCTAGGAATGAAGCATCTACCTGCCTCTCTGGGCAACTGTTCTAGTGCTTCACCAGCCCTACAGTAAATTTCTTCCTAACACCTAATACAAAAGCTCCCCTCTTTCAGTTTAAAACCTTGTCCTACCAATACACTCCCTCCTAAAGAGTCCCTCCTCATCTTTCCCTTAGGATCCCTTTAAGTCCTGGTAGGCGGCTATAAGGTCTCCCCGGAGCCTTCTCCGAGCTGAACAACCCCAAGTCTCTCAGCCTGTCTTCACAGGAAAGGTGCTCCAGCCCTCTGACGATCCTGATGGCCCTTCTCTGGACTCACTCCAACAGGTCCATTTCCTTCTTATGTTGGGGGCTCCAGAGCTGGATGCAGTACACCAGGTGAGGTCTCACGAGAATGGAGTAGAAGGGCACAATCACCTCCCTTAACCTGCTGGCTCTGCTTCTTTTGATGCAGACCAGGATGCAGCTGGCTTTCTGTGCTGCCAGTGTGCATTACCAGCTCATGTCAGGTTTCTCATCAACCAGTACCCTCAAGCCTTTCTCCTCAGGGCTGCTCTCATCCTGTTCTCTGCCCAGCCTCTATTTGTGCTTGGGATCAACCCAACCTTGCACGTGGCCTTATCAAACTTCATGAGGTTTGCATGGGCTCACCTCTCAAGCCTCTCCAGTCCCTTCTAGTTGGCGTCCCTTCCCTCCAGCCTGTTGACCACACCACGTGGCTTGGTGGTGTTGGGAAGCTTGCTGAGCATGCACTCGATCCTACTCTTCATGTTACTGGCAAAGATGTTAAACAGCATTGGTCCCAGTACCACTGCCTGAGGAACAACAGTCGTCACTGGTCTCCACTTGGACATCAAGCCATTTTACAGAAACTCTGAGTGTGACCATCTAGCCAATTTCTTATCCACTGAGTGCACCATCCGTCAAATCCATGTCTCTCCAATTTAGAGACACAGATGTCTTGTAAGTCCTGTTGGATGTCTCTTTTAAGTCCTGTTGCTCTTTGAAAATTTCAAGCAATAAATCATATAATAAGTTCTTGCTTTCTTCTAAAATATATTTATCTAAATCGAATATCTGCTTTACTGTATTAATCACATTTCATGGTGGATAAAATTCTTGCAATGACATTTACACTGTTCATGTGTTTTCACTTTTAGACATTTGAAAAAATGTATAGCTTCTGCTTTTCAGAAATTCTTCCTGTCATCCAAGAAATTTTTACCTGCAATTGCTTTTAAATTTTAATTATGCTGTTATTTCTTATGGAGAACAATTGATCTTATTGAAGAACTGGAGTGATCTGCTACCCTGCAAAGATTTATATGTTTACTGACATTAACATTCATTTCTACCCAGCCTGCTTTTGAATCACTTCACATCCGCCAGCTCAAATGATTGGTTTTTGTCTATCAATCACCAAATTAACATCTTTGTGCCAGTAATTTTTGGATACTTAGATCAGGCACTACGGTACGTGACACTCATATGAACTCACTAACAACTTCATTGCACAAAACCGTAAGAGTCAACACATATCTTTTCCATCTTCTAGGTGGGAGTACGCCAGAGGCTAACTAGCAGCACTCTTGGCAGCTGGAAGTGTGTCTGGTCCCTGCCTGAATGTCCCCAGGGCAGGGGTTTGCAGGCAGCCTGCAGAGTGCCTGTGCTTGCCAGACTTCCTTCCTGGCTGTAATGACGGTGAGACTCATCTGGAGCATGGCCTTAGGGTGAACATTTGGACATAGTCCAGGTCCAAAGAGACCTTTTCACTACCATAAAGGAAGCTGAAGGCAGAGCAGGATCTCACATCTCTGCAGCCTTGGCCTAACCCCTAGTCTCTGNCCTTCTCTTCTCCAGGCTGAACAGTCCCAGCTCTCTCAGCCTGTCCTCAAAGGAGAGGTGCTCCATCCCTCTAATCATCTTGGTGGCCCTGCACTGGACCTGTTCCAACAGTTCGATGTCCTTTCTATGTTGAAGACAAAAGAAATTTCACAAAAGACATGTTCTGTGGATGACACACCTACACAAGCATGAGATGCTAACTCTGTGGGATCTCATCTCCAACTTCCTCTAAATACAAGGATGGAAATTCACTTTTACCAGATCTCTTACCAGTACTTTTTTCTTATATAAATTCTTGTCACTAAAGGTTTTCTCCACTTGGTAGCATGAACCAAAATTAAATAGTGTAAACGTGAATCTTTTGTTATTTCAGGGTTTTAAATCACAGGGAAGGTGTCACATGGCATGGAGTAAAAGTTGCTTATTTGATGGTTGTGTTGGTATTGGACCAAGCAAAAGAAGAATGATTCTTAAAGATTTAACTGAAACCAATGATAGGTATAATCATAAATCTCTAATCATTAGCAGTATTTTAAAGTGTTGGGAGTGGTCTATAGAATTTATAATACAACTCTGAAACACAGTTTTAGTTTATGATGTAGGAACTAAAGCAATTTACAAAGGGTAATTGCATCTGCCAGGGTTGATGCTAGATATACACTAAAATACCTCAGGGCTAGCAGTTTGACTGAGGAACTTCAGCCCAGTATGTATCCAGCCTCACTTTATTTAACATTTCATCTGCAATTTCTTTATTCTTTGTCATTCTTTGCATTTGTGAAATAACTTATTGGTATGTTTTGCTTCTCTTACTGTTGTAGATCTATATTACGGTTGGCTTATTTTCATTCTGCCCTCACGTACTTGTTAACCTTAAAGCAAATTCATGTTTTTACAGATGTTGCTTTAGTCTACATGAGTATTAGTCAGTAAAAGTTGGATTAGAAGCATATATAATAAATTCTTACTCTTAGAAGGGAGTAATTACACAGAGTCTTAATCTCTCTTGTTGTTGTAGCACATAACATTTGTAAGACTGTATAAGCCAGCTCTAGAACTTGCGAGCTGTTAATGCCATTACAGTTACTTCCAGACTCTTCTTTTTCCCTTCAGTGACAGTTCTTTTTTTCCTGAGTTATATCAGTAAACAACAGTAAAGCTAGAGAGCAAACTCAAGTAGCTAAGTTAAGTATGTTCCCTTCTTCACACGTTGTCCCTCTCCCTGCTTCAGGTGTATCACTAAAATTTTCAGCAAAGTAATTAAACTCTCTCTTACCAGCTATGTCTGTTCTTTTGTCAACATATTGTTGAGAAGAGACATTTTCTACTGTTCTTTCAAAGGCCTGACTAAAATTTATTCCTGACCCTTGAATTGTGTATTCTTTCTGGTAGAGAAAACTAAGTTAAACAATGTTTGAAGAGCCAAATTTTTAAGGGCTTTCCAACAACATTGTGACTGTTTTACTCATGTTAAAACTCATGTTTTACTCACCAGAGCTCCACTGCTGAGGAGAATCATAAAGACAATGAAAGTCTCAAACCAGTTGTGTTCAACAATCCTGAAGCAGGTTTTCCTAAGGTTCCACCACTGCTTTCCTCTTCCTTCTTCGATACTTACTTGACAGCACTTGAACCTTCGTACACAGCCTTTATAACAGCATATGTATTG
>VXBW01005696.1:1339654-1353083 GCA_013400375.1 Thinocorus orbignyianus | reverse complement strand
GGGGGGAGGAAAGAGATTTCATTGAATTGCATTGATTTTGGTTATTCATTCAGTTAACGATACAATGCTACCTTTCAAGAAGCTGTGCTATTTAATAAAAAACCAATAAATTTCCACCTAGATGACCTTTTTCTCCAAAGCAAAAAAAATTAACAAAAAATAATAAAATTAACAAGAGAGAAGAAAGTATTTCTCATATATCAAGAACTAAGTGTTCAATACAGTGCATGCAAGAAGATAGAAGTCCACGGAACAAGAAGAACAATTACAAAATACAAAGTACAAAGTATGAGTAAAAATATTCATACTCATCCAAATGTATAGTAGGTTTATGTAGCATGATATGGGCAAGTGTTAGTACATTGTACTTTTTTTTCTTTCAAATACTAAATTGAGACAATGTTACATTTATTGTCTAAAAAAATATCTGTTTCCTATCTGAGTTCTGATCTTTTCAGTACCAGCTAACCTCTCCAACTTCTGCTCTTAATTTCTTTAAGCTGTTATGATTTAGCTGCTGACTTAATTTTGTTTCTTCTTTCATTTAGGCAGAAAAATACTAGTAATCAATATTGGTATTTTCTTTGCCAAATCCAAGTCTGTACAGTACTAATTCTTACTAGTTCAGTGTAAATTTCTAAAGAAATGTCTATTATCATATCCAGAAATAACTCAATTCTAGTACTGACAGTAGTGTTTATTTTCCACTCTCTATATAACTTTTGCTTAAAGATACCATAAATGGCATTTGGATCCTTACAGTACTGTTTTAAACCTATTCCTTTTTCCACCTCCTTTACATGCACACATCCAATAAGGTTTCTCACAAGGAAATGCCTTTGCAAATAAAGTTCATGACCAGATTCTTGTTTTATTGAGTTTTGTAAAAAGGCCAATAGAGGGAAATATGAAAGATTAATGAGTCCACCAGGTAAGACTGTTCTTGCCCCAGGTGGCACACAAAGGCTGTTCCCTCTCTTTTCATCAACTTGTAAAAGGTTAATTTAGTGTTTTGCACAAAACCATCCAGGTGCAGATTTTATTTTCCACTTCACAGCTGTTTCAATAATGTATACTTTACAAAGCACTTTGATAACTATGAAGAGCGGCATAAATACAGTGAGTTGTTTTATTATCTAGAAGACAAACTAAACTCGGAAAGTACATTACTTCATACTAAAATAAAAATTTCAGTAATGTATTTTTCTTACTTGAAAAATTTCTGATAAAATGTTTACTAAATTGATACGTAATACAATTGCTGTATTTGTAGCCATATGGTAAAATATGGTCTGAAAGTACTGCCACTAATAATCATAATTTAAGCATTAACAAAAGAGCAATTCAATACATACATATTGATACTTAGTTTGAATAGATAACTATTCCATAGTGCATGAATAAGAATTATTAGTATGTTTGTTCTAAACACCTTCTGTGAAGCAGGCCTCTGGTTCCTGGGCTTCTTCAGGTTCAGCTTCTGGTTGTTCTTCTGCAGGAAGTCCTATATCAACTGTGCTACCTTCTGATGAACTAGATGAATTTAACTTCTGTAAAGGTAAGAAAAAAAAATAGTTTTGCAATTTTTGTTTTCAGAATAAATAAATAATTCTGTCATGGCTTTGAATGTTCTAATATTAAACATAAGTAAATTGCTGTTAAACATGTGAAATTTGTACAATCTTTGGTTTTCCTTCTGCATTGTATGGACGTATTACCGAGAAGGTGTATTAGTGATAGATGAAGCTTTAAACAAAATTATGCTTTAAACTGAAAAATGTGAATGGTTATGCTAAACTTGCAAAGATTTATGATCACAACTAGCTTTAAGTAGCAATGGTCTCTTGACCTACATAGAAGTAATGAATACATATGCAGGAATCCATAGGATCTTCTGAAAAGCAGGTGAGACTCTAAATATAACTATTTAAATGAAGTGGGAGCTAAGAGCAATGGGGGGAAAAAAAGCACTGAGAAGGCTATACTCTAGAGGTCAGCAAGCCCAGATTAAAATTGCTGAAAATCTAGCACAGAGCAAAGCAGAAGCTGCACACAATAAGGCTGAGGTAGATTAACAGTGGCCCATATAAACATCAGATTGTGATTTTTGACCTAATCAAATTTTCAATAATATGATGAGCGTAAACAGAGAGGAGTGGAAGGTGGAAATCAGATTTTAAAAACCTGAATGCCGTTTAGCCAATCCTATCCTAAAAATTCTCAAAGCATTATAACATGTTGCTGGGACCTGGTTGCAAGCTAGCTGTTTGGTATCATGGCTAAAGACAGGGTAAAAATTGTGAAGGAAACATATTTAAGGATGCAGAGGTAAACAAAATAATGGAATAAATGCAATACAGTTTCAACAATGCTAGGTTGCAGCAGGCTTTTTTGATACTGTGGACAAAAAAACAACCCCAAATCTTAGTAGCAAAACTCTTACTAAAGCAGTAGCCAGTCTATTGTTTCAGCAACAATCCAGGACTCATTGACATTGAGCTGCATGACGCTTAATGAAATTTGTAATATCTTAATGAAATTTGTAATATCTTAAGTAGCCAGTTGATGTATCCAGTTTCAGGTTCTGGCATTATTTGTCATAAGGAACAAATCGTAGAGGGTCTTTTCCAAATTACTTTACAGAGTTGCCTCTCTGATACTTTTAGAAAAATATTGTATACTTCTAGTAATCCATTTTTCACAAATTATCCTTTGCAGTATGATTTATTACTTTTCAAAAGAGGTTTTATAATACCTCTCAAAATTTTCCAATGCTTTTTTCATTTTTGGAAAAAAAACACCCCACTTTTAATTTTATTTCTCCATTTTCTTCTAAGAAGCAGAGTTTCTGTAATTATTGTCAGCTACTTTTTGCACACTAAAACTAAGCTCTTTGAAATTAACGGTGTACTTTGTAATTTTAAGATGATTAATTTGTTACTTTGCTAAAGCAGAAAAAGGGTACTTAACTGAAAAACAAAACAAAGGAAAATAAATCAAACAAATAAACAAAACACCACCAACCCCCTCCCCCCCCCCGCCGCATGCTTTTATAGTTGACCCAATCAGCAAAAAGTATCCTGGTCAGCACTGTATAACTCCAGGAATGGTGCTGAAACACTCAATCTGGTCTGAAGCCAGCTGGAACTCACCTGTTAGGTCCCTCTGGCCTGAGAAGTAGAGAATAAATGCAATATTTTATGAGTGAGATCTCATGAAAAACTCAGCTAATTCAAAGGCTGTTCTGTTGTTTATAATTTCTTTTCTACAGCCCCATTATACTAACAGACAATATAGAATAAGGAGTTGGACTCAAATCCAAAACAGCACTGCTGGATGGATTTTCCATGGAAAACTATATAACAGAACTTCTCTTTCATAAGCTTCTGGAGGAAGTCAGAAATGTCACAGGACTTTCTCAATGGGATAAAATGTAGCCCTGGTCCTACAGGCAGTAGCTTTTCTGACCTGAATATGACTGACCAACAAGGAATAGAAAGTATCTTATGTCACTGTACTTGACTGCCTGCTACATGATGGATTGGAACAGTGGACTGGCCTGGCCAGCATTAAGGTAGTTGTGTGGAGAGCAGGTGACCGGTGGTTATTTTTCTTCAACAGATCTTTGTTTAAAGTTGTATTAATTAGAAATTCTTCTTGACGGGGCAAGATCATAATGTGCTCAAATACATTCTTATAACCTCTATTTGTGGCAGCAATTCAGAAGCTGGAGTCACAGCCAAATTCTAAGACATTTTGGCTAATATTTAACAGGAAAATAAATATCAGTGCTTCAGATATTACTTGGGAAATGGGAACAACACTGTCTCTGAAACAGGTTGCCATGAGGAAAGGCTATTTTGTACAGGTCTCCTTTCTCAGGGGAGGATCTGAAGACTGCACTTAGCTTAACACTGTATTTTTGTTAAGAGCACTAGAGGGCTTAAGCACACTGAAGCGATGGCAGTACAGAATTCAGCTATCCTAAAATTAGGTGTCTTAAATACTGTTAGTAATGTAACAGTGGCAGAGGAAGATGAGCTATCTCATAAAGAAACTGAACTGCTACCAGAATGGAAACTAGTTATTTTAAGGTTGAGGTTCCTCAAATCTGAAAATTAATGTTGTTGAAATGTGTGGAAAGACTATTTTCTGATTTGACTAAAATGTCAGCAAACTGAGTCACTGAGGGTGTAGGTTTATTTCGAATTATACTATCAAATCAATGTAAATTATTTTTTAAAAATAGCCACAGACAAAAAGTCATGTAAAGGAACAGTTACAGCTTTAATACATTTTTTAAAAAATACAGTTTGCAACAAGTATTTTTATTTATAGCCTGTTTTGGCATTCCCTTAGATACTTTCTTCTGTTCATAGTATTTTTAATTTTTAACAACTAAAAGAATCTGAAGTATACTGAAGAGCCTCCAACCCCCTCTTCTTTTTATAGGAATCTAGGTCTAGAAAAGCTGACAATTTTAAAATCTAAAAGAATTCCAGCGTCTAAATGAAATACATAAACTATCTCTATGTTTTCTGGTTCATACCTGCCCACATAAAAAATCCCATGGGGGGGATTTTTTGGGTGTCAGAGAGATTTGTGACATGCCTCAGAACCCTTGTTACAGGAGGCAAACAGTAGCTTCTGGTAGGATAAGGATGGAGCTAAGGTACTGCTCTGCTCTACCAGTTGTTGCAACTACCATTTGGAGCATAAACAGTTCTTATGGTCTAGTTTGTTTTTTTGCTTTGCTTGGCCTCTTACTCCTCTTGGAGACTGCAACTTTTAACCCTTTCTTGCACTTTCGTTAAACCCTCCTTTATACACTCATTTATATCCATGTACAGAGAAGTGTCAAAGTAACAAATGATCAAGAACTGAACACATTAGCTTATGCTGAAAAAAATAAAAATACTCAAAAGGTCAGAGAGAAATGTATAAATTATCTGAATACCTCTTTGCTTTCTTCCAGGTCTGACTCACTGCTGAACTCCTCCGTATTTAAGTTTTCAAAATCTGATTCCCCAACAGCAATTGGCACTGTCACAGTGAGACTTGGGTTGTTTATGAATGACATGTAATCATTTTCATCGATTACATATTTTTCCACACTGCTGCCTGTGCCTATGCCACTAGTTGTTCCATTCACATCTTTAATATAGTCATGGTCCTTGCTTAGATCCACGGTTGTATGGTTAGAAATACAGCTATTTTTGTTGTTCAAATCTTCAAGTGGTTTGATTTCATCTAAAGCTTTTTGTTTTTTAACAAAAGCTTTTTGGATGAATTCGCGTGCTTTTCTTTTCACATAATCTATGCCCTTCTGCATTCTTGCTACAGCAATTTGGAGATTATTCATTTCATTGTCATCGTCTGTCACAGCGAGGTTGTCTGCACTAAATGAACTCAAGAGTAAGGCCAAAAATAGGTTCAGTACCTGCAGAAAGATAAAAAAAAGGACATTCTAGACTTTATCCAAACAAAGAATATTTATTTTATTAAAAATTTTTGTATAAGTGACATTAAAGACTGATTATGATGAATTATTGAGATTTTGAAGAAATGCACCTTCAACCCTTTTTCTTTTCTCCATAAAACCCTCAGCTATTTAAATTTCACTTGGGTCCTGTTCACTATTAAAAAAATATTACAGCAACTGACTAATAGCTGTAAATGTGTCTTTAAATCCCCATCGTGTATAAATATTTTGGTGCAAAATCTTATAATCTAAAAATAGAGAGAACAGATTTGCGATTCAGCATCACAAAAAAAGTTTAATTTATCTCATCCAGCAGTAGAAAGTAGATTATTTAGGTGGCTAATCATACAGGAGAAATAATAACAACAAAAATAATCAACAGCAAATGGTTTTTAAAGAGCCCATAAACTAAAATTATTTGAAGCACAAAATATTTACAAAGAGCCAAAAGACAAATTAAGAATGTGACTAAGTGCTCACTGTAACATTCTTAGGATTTTAATATTGCAGAATACTTTGTTCTCAATCCAAAAAAACTCTTAAGCTTAACTTTAAGCATCTCTTGAAACCACCTGCTTAAGTGCTTTGTTGAAGCAGAGCCAAAGCACTTAGTTTACTTCAGGATTAAGCCCACTTTATTGCCAAATAATTTTCTGCTAATGCTTTGATTACATACCACTAGGTTTCCAATCACCATGACCATCATGAAGACAGTAAGGCACATGGCTTGGCCTGCAACCTCCATGCAATCCCACATTGTTTCTATCCATTCTCCACACAGCACTCGAAATACGATCAGAAAAGAGTGAAAAAAATCTTGCATGTGCCAGCGCGGAAGAACACAGTCACTTGCAATTTTGCAGACACACTCCTTGTAGTTTTTCCCAAACAGTTGCATTCCAACCACCGCAAAAATGAACACAATGATAGCCAGCACCAGGGTCAGGTTCCCCAGAGCTCCCACAGAGTTACCAATAATTTTTATCAGCATATTTAGTGTTGGCCAAGATTTTGCCAATTTGAAAACTCTTAACTGGAAGAAAAGAAAAATATTGTTAGGACAACCAGCAAGAAAGACACAAAGATATATTTATGTTAATTTGTGGAAGGATATTACTGCAAAATATGCCCTGAGTATGACTTTCAGAGGGTATCCTCTTGTCTAAAAGCACAAAGATGGAAGGTTCAATCAATAAAGTTTTGTGGCATTTGAACTTGATATCCTCAAAGCATAGTTTTTACTGAAGGTCAAAGAAGCTACCAGTCATATTAGATGGAATTTAAAATGTAGGGTTCATCTGTTAAAATCACCTGGGACACTTTTCTACTGGTATTTGCAGAACAGATCTATTCCTGTTATACCAATTACAGCACACTACATCTAGTGAGTTGATTTGTTTTTACATAGCAGGATGTTTAAAATGTGTATAAAGAATAAATACATCGGAAATCGGCTCAGGGCAGCCACTGCTATCTCTTTATAGAATCACAGAATCATAGCATTGTCTAGTTTAGAAGGGACCTTTGAGATCATCTAGTCCAACCATCAACCTAACTCCGATAAAAAGAACAACCACCCATAAGTAAACCACGTCATTGAGCACTATGTCAGCCTGTCTTTTAAATACCTTCATGGATGGTGCCTCAACTACTTCCCTGGGCCGCCCATTCCAATGCCTAATAATCCTTTCAATGTAAAAAAAAATTCCTGATATCCAATCTGAACCTCTCCTGGTGCAACTTGAGACCATTTCCAGTTGTCCTATCGCCTGTGACTTGGGAGAAGAGTCCAACCCCCACCTCTCTATAACCTCCTTTCAGATAGTTGTAAAGAGTGATAAGATCTTCCCTCAGCCTCCTCCAGGCTGAACAACCCCAGCTCCTTTAGGCTATCCAGAGGGTATCTCTTAGGCTCTCCAGACCCCTCACTAGTTTTGTTGCCCTTCTCTGCACCCCTTCCAGCACCTCAATGTCTTTTTTATGGTAAGGGCCCCAAAGCTGTACACAATACTTGAGATAGAATCTCACCAGTGCTGAGTAGAGGGGGAATGATTACCTCCCAAGTCCTACTCGCCACGCTGTACCTGGTACAGGCCAGGATGCTGTTGGCCTTCTTGGCCACCTGGGCACACTGCTAGTTCATGTTCAGCCAACAGTCAACCAACACCCCCAGGTCCTTTTCTGCCAGGTAGCTCTCCAGCCACTCTTCCCCAGGCGTGTAGCACTGCATGGGCTTGTTGTGACTCAAGTGTAGGACCCAGCCCTTAGCTTTATTGAACCTCATCCCACAGATCCAGCCTGTCCAGATCCCTCTGCAAAGCCTTTCTACCCTCATGCAGGTCGACACTCCCACCTAGTTTAGTATCATCTACAGACATACTGAGGGTGCACTCGATCCCCTCCTTCAGATCATTGATAAAGATGTTAAAGAGAACCGGCCCCAATACTGAGCCTTGGGGGACACCACTTGTGACTGGCCACCAAGTGGATTTAACTCCCTTCACCACCACTCTCTTGGCTGGCCCTCCAGCCAGTTTTTAATACAGCAAATTGTCTGGATCTCTATCAATTCCCATTGAAGACAGTAAGATACTGAAAGTAATAAGGTTTTGTACTAAAGAGACATCAGGATCAGTGTTATGGCAAACATCAAGCAGATTTGTAAAGAAAAAAATGGATTAATTTTAATGAAGTTCCTCTGAAAAATCAGTGGAATTGATGTATATTTACCAATCTGAATGATCGAAGAACTGAGAGTCCTTCCACATCCGCAAGACCAAGCTCAACCAAGCTAAGGGTTACAATAAAACCATCAAAAATATTCCAACCTTCCTGGAAATAGTAGTAAGGATCCATTGCAATTATCTTGAGAAACATTTCTGCTGTGAAGATTCCAGTGAAGACCTGAATCCAAAATACAGCTTGTTATTTCATTGTGAAATATAACATTTCTGATTTAGCTGTTGTCTAGGTTTTAATTCAAGCTACATATCTGCAATGTATTACCCAAAACTGGTTCTTAAAAATAGTTCATTACTGCAGTGATTTATTATGCCCACTTTCCCCTAACAAGTGTCATACAAAACAAGTAATTTTTTTCAATTAATTAAATTTTATACTAAGCAAATTATATAAACCTCTGTTTCATAACATTTATAATCCAATTTCAACTCTATCAGGATATGGACTTTCTCATGTACTGTACAAACACAATCCCAAATTTGATTTTCAAAACATAAACCAGAATGCTTTCCAAGAAATTATATGTTATAACATCTTTCTTGGTATAGTAATTACTTTATACAACAGCATGAATGAGACCAAATCTAAGACTCCAGAGGAGACGTTCCTTTACCGCGATAACCTGCCATAATACCATTCAGTTCAACAGAGATAAGATTATTTATACCAGATGGGGTTCAATTGAGATACAACAATTTGCTGAAGCTGAGGAAATTCTACCTGGGTGTTGCCAGTAAGTTCAGTGAAGCTGATTGGCTCAATCACTTTAATGTCAGGAATCAAAGAGCATTTAAGAATGCATTTTAAATGTAATACTGCTGGCAATCGTTTCACATCATGATGCTATGCTGAATGATATAGGAATAATATTTAGGAGCCACGAAGGTAGTGACCCTGAGTAGCTTTGAGAGAAGTTTTAGAAGAATTTCCTGTAAAGTAGGAAAGTACTAAAGTCACTGTTAAAGACTGCTTGAGCTCTGGTCTGAAATGCTTTCTTTTTTGGTTTTGGTAACCCATTTTCAAGCAAGCTGAACAGAAAATGGGACAGCTAAATAGAATAATCTTAACTGGGATAGTCAGAAGATAGACAAGAAGAGTCTGACTTGCTCTGCCAAGGAACAGCAATGCTCAAGGCAGATTTTATTACAGTCTTTACATACATTCCAGATTTAACACCAGACACGGAAAGGTTACTATTTTCTAAGCTACAGGATTGGAACCACTGAAGAGGCAGGAATGAGTAAATACAGTTTAAAATGCTGACTTAGATTCCTAACAATCAGGACAGTGGGGTTCTGAAGGAGTTTTAAAGTGGAACTACTGGAGCAGGTGAACCCTGAGGGCCTCTATATTGCAAAAGACATTTATGTCACCTATACTGGAAGAGCTTGGTGTTTATAGACAGATTGTTCTGCACTCCTTTTGTAGTCAGATGTATACCAAGACGTCTATGGTATTTTCTTGGCTGGAAAACAAACCTATGAAATGCTACAATGCAGGACTTTACATTTTACTAGGAAACTCAGATTTGGAGTTCCCCTTATTTTAAGTATAAAAACCTCAGCTATGCCTGTATCTACTAATTCTACATTATAAATATTGTAGTTATTTACATGATCTGAGATATTTTTTCCTCATTACAAAACAAGGATTATTAAAACTCTCATTATCACAAACCATTTCTTAAAATAAAAGACAAAGTAGGACTGCAGCTGTAGATACTTCTATGTGATCAAACCTGTCAGTTCAAAAGCGTCACAGCTACAAAAAAATTAACTCCTGAATTCTTTAATAATTTATCTTTTTGAAGTAAAAGGGAGAAAATATAGCTGACAACATGAGGAAGAGATATCTTACTAAATTTCTGAAGATAAAAAACATAAAAACCACAAGAGGAAAACATCCTGTGGGATATTTTTTGTAGTTTTACATAAAGCATATAAAAAACCCAATCAACACAACTAAGTCTTTCATAGAAATTTCTAGAAATGGTATTAAATGGATCTTTTAGCTATTGTAGACCTGCAGTGAGGAAACAGAGCAATTAAAACCACATTCATAATTTAAAGATTTCTATTGTATTGATTGGAAAAGTATCACTACATTTATTTAGATACTTTCTTTTCTGTGGAAGTAATGCATATCCTGGTTTAGTAGCTAGGCAAATAAACTTCTGTTTAAGGTAGACTTTACTTAATGTAGCATTGGTGCCATTTTTTTAAATTTTTAATTTGGTTTAGCAGAACACTAACACATATATTGATTTTACAATATCCCAAGTTGCATGAGCCAGGGCTGACAGTGAAATTTTCAAAAATGTTCTGATAGAGTCATCTGGAGACCAAAAAAATGTCCAACATACCTACTTGCTACAGACTGAAGAAAAAAAAAAAAGCTCTTAAAACTCCTTCTTTCAGTTATTTCAAGCATATTTACTTCCAAATCATGAACATAAAAACCCAACAGACTTACCAGATTTCCAACTGAGAGTACATTATTGAATTCATCGGTCATCGGATAATGTTCCATAGCCATAAAGAGTGTATTTAAAACAATGCAAATTGTAATAGCCAGGTCAACAAATGGGTCCATTACCACTAGGTTGACAATATGTTTTACTTTTAACCAATGTGGACTGCAGTCCCAGATCAAAAAAATATTTGCAAATTTATACCAACATGGTGGGCATTTCTGTCTTGATTCTTCAAGTTCTGTGGGAAAAATAAATTCATACAGGTAACTATGTAATTGCTTTAACATTCCTCAATCCTATATGAATTGTACCAGTCAAGTTGTCAAGCTGAACTGGTACTGATTAACTTCCTTTAAGTATGCCCTTTATACTTTAAGGGCTTTCAAGAAAGTCTTAGAAAATTGCAATCAATTTATTTTGTTCAAAGCTTATCTATCAAGTACAACTTATTTGTATTCCAATCACTATTCTGATGAGTATTGATTTAACAATTTATATTATGCATTTTATTGTTCTTTGGTTAACTCTTCAGTCTGTTCTTCCACTTTTCTATTATATAAATATTTTTATTTTGAAATTTGTTATGTTTTGGAAAATATCTTCAATATATTGTTTTTTTGTTCCTAGTTCAAGAAAAAAAACTATTATCACCTAGGATTGCACTTCTTCAAAGAGTAATTGAATTAACATAGTTGCTAGAGTGCATATGTATTTTAACAATAGTTGCATATATATGAAAAATGCACAGTGGCCTTTTTGTGTTCAGTAATATATTTTTAATTAATGTGCATAGACAGCCACACAGTTATGACCATCAAAAATAACTCCGTAGTCCTGATGACCACACAAGGTAGATGATGGCAGAATGAGATGGAAAACCATAACATTATGTAATAACCTTAATGAATAAAGAGCTGTGAGTTTGTTGATAGATGTGTGAGTTTGTGGGATGCTATCTGTTAATTAAGCAATTTTAAATCAGTTTTTAAGTTTCAACTCAAATTTTCAGAAGTCCAGTGAAAAACAGCTATAAAATACTTAGCACATACCTTCCACAGTGTTTGTGAGGATGCTAGCAATACTCATGGCTCTTTCCCTTAAAGCTGGATCTTCGAGGAAGTCCATAGAAACATGGAAAGAGCCTGATATTCTCTTCCTCATTTCTGCTTCTGTAGTGGTGCCCTATACAGAGAACAATAATAAGTGAGACCATGTTAGAATAACAAGATAGCAAATACTTTATAGAACCCTGTTATTAATGTCTTAGCTTGGATACGTGCTTCGTGCACTTCAATTTCTATCATGTCAGACTTCTATTACTTTTTAGTATCTTTTAAGTAATTTTTAAAGGATAGCAGCCAATAGTTAACCACTGTTCAAGACTGAGAGCTTATTTATTTAATCCTTGCATTTCTTTCCTTCAAGCTATGAAAAATGATTTAAACAAATGGAAAGGTATTGAGTTCAAATTTTTTCCCTTGCTTCTGCTGACAGAATATTCTGGGTATTGTAACGTAATAGTCTGTCCCCCTGGGCGAACTGTAGCAAGTAAGAAAAGTCTGACTTCCTCATGCTTCCTCATGCTAGTGTTTTTTCAGTAATATGAGTAGACAACTTTGAACTAAGCAAGAAATTTTTTTGAGACATCTTCTCTTACCTTGTATATGGTAAGAGAATGGCAGCAATATGCTCTGAACATATGTTCACAGACATTTGTATTTCTGGAAGTAGGTATTGATATGTGATCTTCCAATGAACTATTTGTTATCTACACTACAGAACTGCACCAGCAGTGGATGGAAAATATATAGGAATGAGAAATAAATGATAATTAAAAATCGACAACTTCCTTACATTTTTAACAGGGCTGATAAGGAAGAATATTATCAAAATTAACTAATAATGCTAATTTTGATAAAGTGGTAATAGTATCATCATATTGAGTGCAGTTATATGATAACATTTTTGTATACTATTTTCAATTGTATAATAACTATGGTTCTGCAGACCATAGTCAGATCTTTAGATCAGCCAAAGTAAAGTATAGCACAGTAATACTGTATAGTGCTTTAATGAATGTGTAAGCAAGTTAATATTTTTTTACTTAGAAACTGCAAATTTAATTTGTTAGTTATGAGAAATTTGTAAGTAAATGCATAGGTTGCAAAACTATTTTAGCTGTTTTACTTATTAAAGATTTTACAAGATGCAGAAGCATTCACAGCTTGACCAACCAGGAAGCATTGCCAAGGGTTCCATTCTGTAGAAAATACTGGCTGGTGCAGTAAGAAAAGGCCACGATGCCTAAGCTATTTAAAACTTTCTTACATTGTCATCAGTAGCTGGTTTATCTATTATCACCTCTGGCAGAAGCTGTCCAACAGGCGATGTAGGAACAGATGGTCCACCAACCAGGGAAACCACCCCATTGCAATCCACAGTGCTGTGCATCTTCCCATTCACTGGAAACACTGCCAGCATCCTGGATGACCTACTGGCCTGACTAATGTTACTGTTGCGCCGTTCACCGTGTCTGCGCGGCACAAATAGAGAATCTCTTCTGCTATCATTGTCTTCAAAAGTGCTGTGCTCATCATCAGCAAAGTCATTTTCTGATCCTATATCCTTTGCTCTACCTCTAAAGCTGAAAAGACTTGTTCTGCTGTTACGCCGTGGAGAAAACAGGGAGCCTCGAATGCTCAGCAAAGACTGCAGGCGCAAAAAAAAAAAAA
>VXBW01005696.1:1290477-1339611 GCA_013400375.1 Thinocorus orbignyianus | reverse complement strand
AAAGCAATTATTAGCTGAAAACTTCAAACTTAGCATTGTTATTAGGATAGCATGGGTAGTGTTTTTCTTATACAAGAGAAACCATTTTTCCCAGAGATAAACGCTGCTGTGAAATCTTTGTATGTATTTAATTATATTTTTATTTGGCAGACAGAAATACCACTGATCATGGATCCTTAAAATAACCCCAATTTTTAGCACTCCTTTCTGCTGCCAGAGTTGCTGAGTAGTTGCACAATACCTGTCAAGCAAAAAAAGGAAACCTATACATGAACATTCTTTCATGTATGCAGCATCCTGCACATATTGAACCAACCTCTATACATCATCAAATCAGGGGGAAACTATGAGGCTATCATAATAAAAAAAATACTGTAGCCTTTAAATAAGTCTAGGTAATGTATAATCACTCTAAAAAAACATCCCACAGAATCAGAGAATATTTTAATATGATTTGAAAAAAATGTTACTACAAGAATAGAGATATGAGGTTACACTTAATTCTCTGTGGCTTTTTACAAGACAATCTAGCAGCTACAGCACTTTTTCTCAAGCACTAGCAACAAAAATAAAGTGTAATGAAAATCTCAGCATTTCTGTTCCTTATGCAATAGGGTCATATTACAATACCAGGAAGACTAAAGTAACTTTGTAACAGCCTATGAAGCTTTAATCCAATGTTTCTACTAAACTATATACAGTACCTGATGTGGAGAAGAATACTTCTTTTCATATGTCAATCTATTGCCTTCAATAGATAATCGGAAACCTTTCCTTCTGATACTGTCTTCTGATTCAGACTTGTGAAATTCATCTTCATCTTTTTCCTCTCCTCCAGACTGTTCTTTCTGTTTTCTTTTTTTCCTTCTGTTTCTCCTCTCTTTTGCACTCTTTGAGCTCAATTTTGATGCCTCTGAGGAACTTTCTGAGAGCCCTCCTGCTTCTCCCCCAGCGCTGGGCTCCCTTGACTCTGCAGATGCTGTTACCGCTGCTGCTGCCACTGCTGCTGCCTGCCATGATGCAGAATAAATTTGTGTCACTGAGCAAACCAAAACATAGTGGTTTGTTTTTTGGTTTTTTTTTTTAATTACTTATACAGAATTTCTGGCCCAAACACCCTAGATCCAGGGGATTTTACCTAACATTTTCCATCGGATATCATCTCCCTAGATTTTTTTTAATTTTCTTTACTCAATTGACTCAAGATACATATTGGTCATAGCCTTCTTCCATCTTTCATGAGCTGTTGTTGACTGCAGTCTGTAGTCTAACAGACTATGACACTAATCTAAGAACAACATAATGAACAAAGTATACCTAGTTTTGAATATACCTTCTTGATTATGGCTGGATGTCACAATGTCTTTAGTACTGAACAGAAAAAAATCTGAGCTAGCTCTGTTGTTGAAAGCCCAACAGGGTGCTTCATAATTCCAAATGCAGAAATCAGAGGGTGAATATCTCTAGCAATATTACTTCTATACAATTCTGCATTACTACATCACAAATTCTACCTGAGCTGCCTCTTGTTGCTTCTTCAGTTGTTCCAGCATCTGTTGAAATTCTGCCTCTTTCTGCTCTGCTTCTTCCATGGTTGCTTGATTCTGCTCTTCATAGGCCATGGCAACCACAGCCAAGATTAAGTTGATCAGATAGAAAGAACCCAGAAAAATCACCAGAACAAAAAATATCATATACGTCTTCCCAGCAGCACGCAGTGTCTGGAAATCAGAATATATTTATAAGCAAGAACATCTTAACAAAATTTCTGGTTTTCACATTGTTAAAATTAGGATAAAATAAAAAAAAAATGATGTTATGCTTTTTGCATTATTGGTGCAAACATATTTAGTCTATTTTGTGTTAAAAAATTCTCACCAATTGATAAAGATTTTCCCAGAAGTCTTGAGTCATCAAGCGAAACAGTGACAAGAAAGCCCAGCTGAATGTGTCAAAACTTGTGTAGCCATAATTGGGGTTTCTACCAGCTTTCACGCACGTATATCCTTCTGGGCACTGCCTATAAAGACAAACTAGGTGTTACCTTATATTTTAATATTATCACCTGGAATGTTCAGGAGAAGAATAGTGTTAAAAATAGGTTTTTTTTTCTCTAGTTAATCAGACTAGAAATAATAGCAGTTGTGATTTTTCGTAGAAAATTACCTTAAAGGACATTAGAAATATTAAGCAGGAAAAGCACATAAAACTAATGTGAAAATTTTAATCGAAGCTTCTAAAAAATAGTATTCCAAATAATTTCTTTAATTATTAATGTTGTAATATTCATGTCAATGTCAGTGTTTTCTGCTGCCTGAGCCTGTTTGTACTCATACATGCAGCTGGAACTGCAAAATAAGGTGTGTTTTCCAGCTGCTGTGTCTGTTACTTCTCATCCAGGCAGGAGCTATACAAATAACAAATTATTGATTCACTTGTGCAAAGACTGAGCTCATCTAATCAACCCACTGAGGTCTTACAAGGAACCCAAATCTTCAGTTCAATGTAAAATCCTAGTATGTCTTACATGTAAGAAAGTGGTCACTCAAAATAAAGCCCTGCTCCAGCCGCACAGCTAAAGAACACAAATCTAATTTGTACATGGTACAATAACATGATGAAATTCAGTCTTACCCAGCATCAGAACTATTTCCGCAAAGCAGAGCATCATTTTGCCCTTCCAGAAAATAAAAATGACCTGTTTAGAAAAGAGTTTTAAAAAAATTATAAAATTCTGAATATGAAAATTTTCTTACAGGTCTATGAAATAAATAGTCCTGCTCTAAAAGTGTTCAGGTGATTTCAGATGCAATTTTAAATAAGCAGTATTGCTTTTTTAGCATGACCATAACTTTAGAGTAAATGACAGTATGAATTGCAGTGAGGGCTATCACTCACAGCACTTATTGTTAAAATGCCAAAAATGCACTAAAAATCCTGTCAAATGCTGCTGAATGCAGATGGAATGTACAATTCTCCCTTCAGTCTGATAACTGAGCTAAATCACGCTGTGAAAGTATATTGTACAGTTATTTATTATAATAAATAAGTTGCATCTGAAAAGAAAAAATACTGGTATTTTTTTTTTAAAAACTTTCTGATCAGTATTACCAAGGGTTCCAGTCTGTCACTTACAGACACTTCTGACAGTTATCTAATATGTTAGCTCTGCAAAAAAACACCCAGCTGCCAGTGGCTCTAACTGTTCAGGGTGTTTGCATGATGCAATTAGCCCCCTGATTGGTATGGAAGCCCTGGTATGTATCTGAATTTAACTCACACAGAATTACTGCAACAATCACCAACTTGTGCAGGTAGGATTTTAGGATGAAATGATGATGACATCACGATGAAATTATTGATCACTCCAGGAAAGCAAAATTGGATAAATTCCACCAAATTGCCAACCATCCCATAACCTGTATAGTAATCTTCTATTTAAAACAATATCCATTGACCTGTCTGTTCTTAGAAGAATGTGCAAAACATTGTGCTTATTAAGATCTTCTTTGACAATGTCCTTGAGACGTGTTCCCTCCCCCTCCTCCCCCGCAAGCAGATGCCTGCATTTGCCAAGCTCTTGATTTGGGAAGAATTATCACAGGAGGAACTTCATCCTGTATTAAGGATCTGCCATTTGGTCACAAGCTTAAGGATACAATTTACACAGGATCAGACCGAGTAGCCTAGTATTTAATTTCTGATTGAGACCAAAAGCATTGTCTCAGGATGTCTACAAAGGTGGTGCAGGGACATGAACACGTCCTCAGCTTCCAACAGTTCTGAACTACAGAGTTAAGGTGATAGGTTTATTGCTTCCTGAGAAGATTTAAACCTCCTATTTGGTTTATCTTCCATTGAACTGGTCTTTTAAATTCCCTTAAAATTAGCTCATTTGAAATGCTATCAGTACAGCTGAGTTTAAACTTGACTATGGTTGTACTGGCTGTGCCACCCAAGCAGGGTTACTACTAAGCTAATGAATTCTGAGTCTGAGGAGGTATCACTAGATGCTAGTTCTGAGCATTGAATTGCAGCAGGAGGGTCAGGGTACTCTGGCCAGCTGTATCTCTCCATCCTGTGAGCAAAATTCACCATTCGGAAAAGTTAGTTTTTAACCTGTATGTAGACGCTGTTCTGACATTCTGTGAAGGACTCAATTGCAGTGCCTAGTGATTGATACACCTGCATCTTAGAATCAGAGAATCATTTTGGTTGGTAGAGACTTTAAGATCATCAAGTCCAATCATTAACCTAGCACTGCCAAGTTACCACTAAATCATGTCCCTAAGCACTACATCTACAGAGATATTAAATACCTCCAGGGATGGCAGCCTGTTCCAGTCTTCTGTACTGTGCAAAGTCACAGCCGTATGTGTGGCTGCTGTCAGTCTGGGCTGATATGCATTGCAGAGCAGCACTGTGCTGAAACACAGCTGTAAATAGTAAAGGTAGCTGACATGACGCTGACCACAGCTGACCCTTATGAAGCAAATCTTGTTCTGCATTATGTCAGCTAATCTTGATTAAAACATGCTGGAACATAACAGCTGGTTGGGAAGAATGCAAACCTGACTTGATGTAGTTTACATGGAGCAGTCAGTTATGATCAGTATTGCATCAACTGAACTGAATGGCTAAAATAAGGTCTGTATTCAAGTTCTGTGGCTGAGACAAGATGTGCCCTATAAGCATGCTGTACTTGTCAGCTCCACAGGAAATAATAGCCACCCAGGTTTTTTCCAAGCGCATGGATACAACCATGACAAATGCTCAAAATATTACTATGGTAAGAAAATTTTTCTAACAACAAAATCTGAGTGTTATAAGCACATGTCCCTAACTAGATGCGAAACTGAATTGTATTTTACTAAAGTAATGGGAGAAATCCCTCACTACTTCAGGTCTATGTTTGGCTCCCCCTTATTTCACTGGAAAATGGGAAAAAAATGGGTGAGCAGTTTACTTCAAGAGAATTTACAATTGTTTGGGTAAACCTAGGGTAATGACTGAAAATAACTGTTATTTCACAAAATACATTGAGATGGTATTTCCCAGAAAAAAAAATGCTTATGGCAAGCCTGCCAATATAAACTTAAACATATCTAGTATTAAGTTTATCAGATTTGCTATCTTGGAGAAAGAAAGAATGAAAAAAAAGAGTGCTTGACTCACTAGTGCCAGGAGTGCTTACATAAAGTCTCTAAATTGTATTTACAAAAATGAGCTTAGTGGCAAAATTAGGGTGTACCTGCCTTTTTTTGCATAGTATACACAACTACTGGCATTAAAGCTTTTGTAATTCCTACAAAAGATAGTGCCATTGCACTGCTCTGAGCTCCAGGTAATTCCCTTTTTTCTGCCCCATGTGACAACTATTTTAAGAACCATTTGCTATCCTGTCTGCCCACCTGCAAAAAGAAAGCAGGAAACTGTGACAAGATAATTTTTCTCTTGGAAAATGCTGGTAAGCAAAGACAAGCTTATTAACTTCATAAGACGACTCATAATTTCATTATAAATTTCATAATACATAAGGAATCCTCTGTAAATATACCAAAGGCTGAAGTAGCCAATCAATAAAGTACTTCCCATAACTAATTGAATTCAGCTTTGTTTTTTAGGGGGCTTCAGGTCTTCTTTAAATCAGATTAAATCAGAGCTTGAGTTTACAGATCCTTTGTCAAAAAAACTCAGGAAATTAAGTTTGACCCGAGGTCTAGGTCTTCATTAGAAGACTTTGCTGAGACTTTGCTATATTTGGTGGCATGGGATCTCCAGTAATTCACATGTTCAAGTAAAGCGAGTTTCATGAACAGATTGCATCTTGATTTAAGAAATTCAGATAGAAATCCATCACAGTAAATGATCAGCTGTGTGATCACAGTTAGAAGCTGTCTGTCTTTTATTTGAAATCTGTCTGGCTCTGACTTGCAGCTATTGAACCTGTTATAACTTCCTCCTAGATCAAAGATATGTCTGTGATGAAATTTCTCTTCCCATGAGGTTTTTCTCAACTGTGATCAAATCATCCCTTAAACCTTCCCTTTGATATGCTAAATAGGTTGAGCTCCTGGTCTATCTTGGTATAAAGCATGGTTTCCAACCCTTTAATCATTCTGCTCTTTTCTGAACATCCTCCAATTTTTTAACATGCTATCTAAATTGAACTTTATATAATATTCCAGTAGCAGCTGTAGTAGTGCTAAATACGAGAGTAATACTGCTTTCCTGGTCATTAATTTATTTATGTGAACAGGACACTATTTAGCTTTTTGGCTAGAGTTTTAGCCTTAATTTGTCAGAGTCCTGGCTGCTCCACAGTGCCTTAGGTGCCTTAGCCTCTTTATTGCTAACGCCTTTCCAACTGCATTTCTCACTTGAAACTGCAACTTTTCATATAAGCCACTCTGGCAATGTTTTCTAGAGCCTCTGTGGCACTATTTTTCCTTTGTTCTCATGCTGTTTTTCATGTTGCTGTTATTCTCATGACCTTACACTTGCAAACAAATTATCGTTGTAGCAGGTATTCATGAGAAGCAATTGTCTCTAGTGTGATATTCACCCCTTTTTCTCCCTCTTTTTCCTGCTCCTTGCTTGTAGCTTGTGGTTTGTATTAGGTGACCTAATGACATGCATGTACAAGTTTAAAAAAAACAACCAGCCATGCAGCACCCTCTGTGATTCAAAGTGCATTCCTACTACTGTTAATAGCACTGTAAGCAGGAACAGCCTGTAGGGAGTTTGAAAAGATGCTAATGAAAAACACACAGTTGGTATGCAAAAAGTATTATGGAGTGATCACTGCTGAACTGTAAACATACCCAGTTGAGGAGACCCATCTGGGGACCTCACCATTTCTCTTCACAGCTGCCTGCTGTAGTCAGTTTTCCTTTTCCCCTTCCCTTTTCTTCCTGTCTCCTCCCTTTTGTTCTTCTTTTGCACCAAAAGCAATTTTCACTGTTAGAGGTTATATGCGCCATCAGCTACAGTCTTTATGCGTGTAAAGCTGTCTCAACATTAATTGTGCCGCATTGGTTTTTAGTGTTTGGTATCTTGGATTTGTAACCTCACACTGAACGGTACTGAACAGCTTTTCTTTTTATCTATTCACAGTTTACCAGACTTTTCTGTATCAGCAAAGGTTGTTGGAAAATCATACTTTGGGAAATCATCAAAATGGAAAGATGCAACATAACAACTTCTGAAGAGGTTTGTCTGAGACTGATGCTGTTCAAGGTTTCAACTAATCTATATGATGGAAGAGCGCTTATCAAATTTGCAAATGATACTGCTGGTAAGGATGGTGGTGAGTTTGAGCAAATAATTACGTTTTAAATGATCCAGGACAGTTGGAGAGAGGACCTGAAAAAAAGGGGTGCTGCTTAGGCTGGAAAGTGGGAAACTAAATGAAGCAAAACTCTGTAGAAGATTCAGGAGGCAGGTAGACACAAGCTAAACTGGATTTAACAATGTCAAATTGTAGACTACGGGAATTCCTAGCCTAGGAAGATATAAAACAGAAGTATAAATTATTATGCTACCTCATAATCCTTTTCTACTTATCACACTTCATGTGGATGAGAAATGCCCAGGTGTGGGTATAAAAATACATAAGAAGTATGTTTGTGAACAAGAAAGGACCGAGATGAGAGATCAAGATCTAGAAAATAAATTGTAGGAGAAAAAGGTTAATGATCTGGGTTGCTTAGCATACAAAAAGAAGACTGAAAGAGGAGAGAACAGGGCATGTTAACATAAGAATTGTCTCTAAATACCTCAGAGACCGTAATTAGTGATTGGGAATAATTGGTTTTGATGTCTTTGGTGGAGTTCATAAGAACAGTGAGCTTAAGTTGCACAGGGAAAATTTGTTAGACCTTAAAAAAATCCCCTTTCTAATAATAAAGATAGTGAAGCACGAGAATGGATAGATCATGAAAATACTGAGGAATCCACCACTGAAGTCCTCACTGAATATCAGAAGCCTCTGTCATCCACCAGAAAGAACAGCAGCCCGGTGCTGATGTTGCTTTGGAGTATGGGAATGGAAAATGCTTAAGACTATTAAGTATTTTTAAGAACTCCTTTGGACCTCTTTCTGTCTCAGAAGAAACATGGGTTTGGCAAAAGGAGACGAGAAAAAGAGCGGTATCAATTAGAGAAACTGTGTTCCTTGTTCCTTCTTCCATGCTGGCCTTTGTAGTGGATTTGTGTGACAGAGAAAACACTTCTACTGTTCCATGTTACTACATGTATCATCCCTTTCCCTCCTTATTTCTAAGAAATGGGTCAGCCACAAATCACTTCAATAAGAATTATGCTGACAATACTTACTTTCATCTTCAATGTACCCCTTCCAGTCAAATGGAGTCACTGTTGAATTAACCAATGTACCGTTTTCACCTATGGTGCTGTTTAGCTGGGAAGTAATATTTGTTTCCAGAGTAAAATTTTCTGGAGGCCACTGCAGACATTTATTCCTCAAGTTGCCCATGAACAGCTGCAGCCCTATTAGTGCAAATACACTCAGACAAAACACAGTCAGGATCATAACATCCGAGAGTTTCTTCACAGATTGAATTAGGGCTCCCACGATAGTCTTCAAGCCTGAAAATGCAAAGGAATTTTTATTCTGATGTTCAAAACTTTTTGAAAGCATAAAAATGACAGTGTCTCCCAGTAAAGTTATAGATCTCATGCAGAAGCCCAAATAAATGTAATGTCTGTGAAATAACATTTCTGTGAAGAGCTTTTTCACTTGTGAAAATGAATAAATAGCTGAAATTTATGTTCATTTGAAACCGTGAATGGAATGAGTTGCATATATTTCAAAACACTTGTTTTAATGCTAAAACAAGTGACTTTTTTTTTTTGTTCATGCTATACATGAATCTTACATGGAAGTCGTCTTTTTTTTTTTTTATTTGTCGTTACCTCTTGCCCCAAACCTTTGCTACTATCAGTTTTATAACATACTACATTTAGAAGAAAGTAATAAAAAACCTGTTCAACAATAAGTAGGATTAAAATTTAATGCTATAAAACTGGAGATGGTTTGGAAAATCATAGAATTTTAAGATAATAAATCCCCCATGCAATGCCCATGCTATTCTTTATTATCTTATTCCTTCATCTTCTTGCTAAGTCAACATTTTGAACAGTTCATTTTTTAGACACAAATATTCACAACAAATACCACATAACATCATGTAGGTAAGATACACATGGGTAAGAAAACTTCAGGGTCACTGATACTCGTTGAATGTGGAGAAGAAAGCTTGACATCATACGATGCAAACCACACACGCTGTATACTGCAATGTCTCATGCACGAATCTGTTAAACTCAAAGGCTGATTTCAAAAGAAAAGAGCTCATGTTAAAAAGCAATGAATCAGAGATTTCAGAGAATTCTAATATCTTCCGATTCCTGCTTTTTTTTTTGTGAAAAGAAATAAGACATGTTTAAAAAATAAATTCTTTTTTAGTGAATTAAAGTCAGCCTCAGTGTTTAACCTAGCTCTCACCTGGAATGACTGATATTGTTTTCAAAGCTCGGAGAACTCTGAATGTTCTCAACGCTGAGACATTGCCCAGGTCCACAAACTCTGTCACATATCTGTAATAGGGGAGTTCACACACAAACACAATGACAGGATAAAAAGGAACAGTTGGGAGGTACAAGGGGCCTAACACCTTACACCAGTTACTTCTTACCTGGGATTACAGAAATAGTTTTCAAAGCTCTCAATACTCTGAAAGTTCGAAGAGCTGAAACATTGCCTAGGTTTACAAATTCTGTTACATACCTGTAGGATTAAATCACAATTATTCAGAATTTAGGCAAAGTTTATGCTACTTACTTGGGTCTTTCATCAAGACCGCTTTGGCGTTTTTAGCAAAAAATTAAATAGCAACAGTCAGAGGTTTACCTTTCACTGCAGTTTGCCTTGCATTAATATGCTTTCAGAGCCTTCAGTTAAATTAAATGTCTCTGAAGTGAATCGCAGTGACTTAACTTTGAAAGCCTAAAATTTATCTAGACTAGATTGGTAAGTTTGGAGAATGAAGTCAAAGGGATGCTCCTTTTCTGCTCAGAGAAAAAAACGCAGGACATGAAATTAGCCTCTCTAATACTAGCTGTACTAATGGCTTCTGCAGTATTTATGTTTACATCAAAATATGCACATTAGAATGTGAAAGTTGTTTTAGACAAACGTAAATCCACACAAGAATTTCCATTTAACAAAATTGATACATATTGATACTAATTTCATGCCCTTTTTGCCCTTCACTTTCAAACAAAAAGCAAAAAACAAGAACTTACGCGAAGGTAATAACAGTGAAATCAAGCCAGTTCCATGGATCTCGAAGAAAAGTAAAGTCTTCTAAGCAAAAGCCTCTTGCAATGATTTTTATGAGTGACTCAAATGTGTAAATTCCAGTGAACGTATACCTGGAAAATATAGGAAAATTTAATCAAAATAAGTACCAATATTTTACATTGGTATACTGATAGAAACCTGAAGATCAAATCAAATCAAAGAGTTTTTTATTTCAAAACTGGAGAAGAAATATAGTAAATATGCAATTTCTTCTACAATGCATTATAGTTGTACATACTTCTCTATTTACATGCATTATTTGTGACACACTGCTGAAATACAGCAGTCCTCATCTTGCACATAAATAAAAATAATGAAATAAATGACATATTAAAAATTTATTGGTGTTTGAAAATATGCAATACTAGATCTGTTACTGTTAACTGAGAAGCTCATGAGCATAAGATACGGCGTGCTGTCTGAATGACTACCATCTAAACCATCTAGTATTAACTCTAAAACCGTAAGAATGCAAGCATGCACTGAATTGTCAATTTAGAAAACTTTTGCTTATATGCTGTCCCTAACTGACGTGTACAAGTAAATGGCCATGGTTCTGCTATTAACGCCATGGGAGGAAGGAGGGGCAAAATCATTGGGCTAAACCATGAAGATGAGAAAAAACTAGCGGAACCTCAGTAGAATATTATGTGTAAACAACTTCCATTGTTTTCTACCCAATCATTCTACTAGGAGATTGAAATAATTATTCAACATTTCTACATATTTTATAGAGGAAATAGTAGTAGTGTCTCATGATATTTCCAGCCAGCACACATGGCTGCAGTTACTGGCATGCTGACTCCTAGAAGCACAGTCAAGGATATCTTTAAATAACACATGCAACTTACTCTACATTCTTTGTCCAGTCCGGAGGGTTACTCATGGTCATAAATACACAGTTGGTCAAAATAGTGCACATGATAAGCATGCTGAATAATGTAGATACAGTTAAGGAAAACACAATAGTAATTAATAGAATATCATATCAGCACTATATCTTAAGTACGCTAAAATATTGCCACTAACACAAATCTTTTAGACTTTGGTAAACACTGCACATATATTTTGCTTAATCTGGCAGTTTTCACTTTAGCATATTAAACTTTAGTCTTGACTTGTTCATGCTCTAATGTTGATTTGTTAATGTCCTCATGTTTTGTTTTCAGCTGGTACTGAAAGATGAATGAGGCAGCTCTTGTATGTCTGGAAGTAACACATGCTGAGCAACAGCCAAAACCAAAATAATGTGCAGAAGAATACTAGTTTATTTAAGTACCTCACATGACTGAATAAATGTTAGTCTTTTACTTCTACAGTTTTGGTACTAAATTCAACAGCTGGCATATGCAAGGTAAAAAAAGTCTATCCTATTTACCATGAGTCAGGGTTGTACAGAAGGCACACTACTCCAGCACAACCAGTTTGTCAAAAACACAAAACAAAACAGAGAATACTCTTTTTAATTACTGAAGTGACAGCATTCCATGTTTTCCTATCACTCACTTAGCAGTACATCCTTCAGTCAGTGAAACAGAAATCCATAGAGACACATTAAAAGAAGAATCTCTTGTTCTATCAATGCTATAATTTGAAAATGACTCAATAGTACTTTGTGGTCAACTCCTTGAAAAGCCTGGAAAACTGCTGAAGATTAGAATGAAAATTATTTTTTACTTAGAGTTCCAGCAAGGAACAATTAGGTATTCTGGTACTACGACACTGTAAGACTAACAGCTCAAAGGGACTTGTGCTAGGAAGATGGGACAGTTCACTGGGGCTTCATTACACCCAATGTGATTGTGCTGGTTTACACTGGCTCTACAAGCATTGCAGTCCTTCCCTTTTCATGGTAATAAAGTAAACTCAATAATTTAAACATTTGGAAATGCAAAGTAACAAAACTAGACTAAAACCTGACTCAAAACGGCCACATGATGGCAGCAAAAAATAAGAACCACTACACCTTTGCGCCAAATGGTTAAATCTAATTTTTCTTCTAGTCATGTCTCTCAATGACGTGTTCCTTAAAAACAGTTGCATCAACACAACTGGAAAAGAAGCTAGCTTAAATTAAAGAAGGGCATTTACAGACAAACTTGTCTATAAGAACTCAGGATTATTAATTTCTTTTTTGTTTGGCTTTTCCTTTTTTTTAATCAAGGATAAAGCATTTTGTTGTTTGGAGTACATTTTTGTGCCATGGACAAAAAAAACCCAAACCGCAAAGACCAACCATCACTTTTGGTGAAGGAGGAATAGAAGTAAACTCTCAGCCTAAACTGCACAGAAAATTTGTGAAAATATCATCGCTTACAGCTGCTGAACAATTCAAACTTGAGCATGTATTTTCAAGTAAACATTCAAATTGCAGGGAAGGATTCAGCTGCCTGATTCCCATAGGCAGGTCCATAACCTTAGTCTAAATGCCTGACCAAGCAGTGAATATTGTGGTATCTTTCACTAAGTTACTTACAGTGTTTTGAATATCCTGTTGTCATACATGCTCTGTACAGTAAAAATTGTTGTTCAGTGGCTTAGAAAAAATGTTTAGAATGCTTTCCAATGCTTGTCCTCACAGTTCACAGACACATCTAAAGAATCTGACTTAAACTAATTGGGAAATTCTTTCAAATAAAGAGAATCCATTTTGGTAGTTGAAAAACTTGGAGATGCATGGCTGCAGCTTCAATAGCCTCATAAAACAAAGGAGTGAAATGACCTCTTAGAAAAGCTGAGATTTTATCCCTGTTGTGTTTAGAGCTAAGTATCATTCATAATAAAGGGTACAGACAGATCTTTGCACATTGCTCACTCTGTCCATAACTCACCACAAGTGTAAGCTGCATAGCCAAAGTGCTGTTCACTCTTAAAGGGAGCAGATGCTCAGTAGGACTAACAGACTTTGAAATCTAAACTCTGCCCATGCTTTCCTTGAGAAAATATGACTCTCAAATATAACTGGCACACTCAGTGTCTATGCCTCTCTTCCTTCTTCTCCTGCATTTCAAGTGTCTGATTTACAACCTCAGTGTTCACTTAATGTACTCTTTTGTGTTCTATAATAATTCAAGTATACAAACAGGTAAACAACTCTGATATACCAGAGAATCGTGGAATGGTTAGAGTTGGAAGGGACCTTGAAGATCATTAAGTTCCAAACCCCCTGCCATGGGCAGGGACACCTCCCACTGGAGCAGATTGCTCAAAGCTCTCTCCAGCCTGGCCTTGAACACCTCCAGCGATTGGACATCCACAACTTCTCTGGGCAACCTGTTCCAGTGCCTCACCACCCTCATAGGAAAGAATTTCTTTCTAATATCTAATCTAAATCTCCCCTCTTCCAATTTAGAACTATTACCCCTTGTCCTGTCACTACACTCCCTGAAAAAGAGTCCCTCTCCAGCTCTCCTGTAGGCTCCCATCAGATACTGGAAGGCTGCTCTAAGGTCTCTTTGGAGCCTTCTCTTCTCCAGGCTGAACAGCCCCAGCTCTCTCGGCCTGTCTTCATAGGAGAGGTGCTCCAGCCCTCTGATCATCCTCGTGGCCCTCCGCTGGACCTGTTCCAACAGTTACATGTCCTTTCTATGTTGAGGACTCCAGAGCTGGACACAGTACTCCAGGTGGGGTCATCATATATGATGACTTCTTAATGGAAATGTACTGTCTTTTTTATTCTCTGCCCATATAGGCAAGCAGTAGGGTTAGAGGCACTGTACAGCCTCAAGATAATCAATTACTGAAGCAGCTGAAGTTTCTTATCACCTGCATGGACTTGGTAGAAGATGATCATTAGAAAAAGTAAATGTTGCTGATTGGTTTAACAGACCTGCTGACAGTCAGGCCACACTAAGTAATTCCTCACACTCCGTATCTCCAGCCGCTGCCACCTCCTTTTCCCCCCCCTGCCCCCGTATGCTCAGCCCCCCACCTATTCTCACATTTTCACCGTTTCCTATTAATTGCCAAAGTCTGGCCATCTCCCATCACTCTTTTGTTGCCCCCTTGGCTTCCTGCTTTAACTTAACTCAAGTCAGATAGGCAAAAGGGAGAAAAACAAAACAAACTAAACCAAAAAAAAACCCCACAAAGCAGAATACTAGGAGGTGAGTCAGCAGAGCATGAGAGAGGGAAATTCATGCTGTTACCAGTTCCTGTATCTGGTATTACATTAGGTACTGGCACTGAGAAAGAATAATTACAGGGAAAGTCTCTGAGCACTGGGAAGAGACACTCTGTTTCTTTGAAGGGGGAGCAACATCAGACCTCCTGTCTGGGCAGGTGTGAACAGAGCGCACTGTACAGAGAATCAGAGAATTTGGAGGATGTACAGAATAAGTTTTCCAACCAATGTGCCAATTTCATTGTGCTCAACACACATCTTTCATACTGAAAGTGAAAGGCAGAATTCTGATGCAAAGGGCAAAATGTCAATCACCCACCTCAAAACATGAGGGCAGTAGAGCTAATTGATAAAAGTCACAAGATTATTAAAAACAATAAGCAACTTAACATCCTAATCTTTTCCTTACAGGTGGCTAAGCTTGTATAAGCAGCTGAAATCTAAATTGCATTATGGAACATATTATGTGGCTCAGTTAAATACATTGATATTTGCAGTGTTTGAAGGAAAGGGGAAAGGGGAAAGGGGAAAAGTGAAAGGGGAAAGGGGAGGGGAGGGGGAAGGAAATGACCTGTGCATCTATTCTTATGTTTGAGATAAAAAAATGAAAACATTCTACATCTATCTTTAAGATAAAAATAGCCCATCCCATAGCTGGCTTCTTGGAGAAGAAATCAGTCCACATAGTGAAAGGAAACCTCCTCCTATAATAGAGCTAAATTACATGACACTCAGTTAACAGACAGAAGGAAAAATATTGGAATTACATATTGCTTATTAAAATTGCTTTTGTTCTGACTGCCATCAAGACCATCTGGATACTCTTCAAACACAATTAGGAGGAACTTAAAACAAAAACATAACTCAGCAATCAGTACACCAGTAAAAATATCACTCACAACTAGCACAGATGTGGGGTTGGAAGGTATTATAAATCAGAGTTCCTGACTTGAGCAGATGAACGTTCATTAAAGACTTCAGCCCGACAGTATTTGGCCGAGTTTCCTCACCATCACCACCACTATGTCTGTAGGTTTCTGTCAGGTCCCTTAGCTACTGTCCCCAAATGCTCCTTGACTCCTCTCCAAACATCCTCCTCCCCTTCTCTCCCTGCTTTAATATCCAGGGAGCTCAGAAGAAAAGGCCTTCTGAATCAGCAGCAATCAGCCTGGTTTCTTCCTTTTTCCAAAGACCTAGAAAATTCTGCCACTGGTCTCTAATAATAAAACTTCTGCCTTTGTTCAGTTTTAAAAGTCTTACTGTCACACTGAAGTTTTCATTTGGTGACTACCTTTCCCACTTCATGGTTTTGCATGAAACGTACACATCACCAGCTAGCAATTCCCATCAACCTGTTATGGACATCAGGCACCAATCCCACATGACAGCCTAAAACTTCCAACCACCAGCCATGATCCCTCAATCCGTGTACCATCTGCACGTATAGATGCAAAGCACCTGCAGGACTGCTGCCTGTGCTTTCTGGCAATGTACTAAGTGGGCAGAGGCCTATGGTGCGACCGTGCAGGTCTGGAATTGTGGGATTCAGCATGCATGAACCAGGCTTCCAGGCACACTGCTGTAACAAACTACAAAGTTGGTCTTGAGGGTGGCCTTAGAAGGATACCTAAAAGGCAATATAAACATACCTCTGAGTTAGCTGCTCCTGAGCAGTTGCATATCAGCCTAATTCCTTGCAAAACTGAGAACTCTTCTGGAATTGGTGAGCCCAAGTTGCAGTTTTTTTTAAAAAAAGATGTAATTATTTTATTAATAGGCTCCAAAATAATCCGGGGTGCAAAAAAAATCAATGTTAAAATAAATCTGAATAAACTTAAAACCATCTGCAGATTTGAATAGCAGAAATACTGAAATTCAAGAGAATAGCTACAATCTATGATACATACATATTTTCCAGTATTTATTAAACCTTACCATAAATCCTCCATTCTGAAATGAAAATAAAATTAACAGCCTTTATGAAACCAAAACCTTTATTTACAATTAAACAGAAAAAGTTATAAGTATTCTTATTTTCAGTATCTAATATTTTGAACCACCATTGAAAAAGGATATGAATGTACCAAAATTTTAATAGCTATTTTTCTAAGAGGATTGAAGGGAGTTAAAATGTACAGAGCGGAGGTGGCACTGAATCGGAAGATTGCCTTCCCTTTATTCAATACTATAAAGGTCTGAAAAAGAGGAAAAAAAAAGACATTTTATAAGTGTGTATTCACTGTAGATGCTTGTTTTGAAACTGTTTCTAGTGAATAATCACCAAAATTGTAACTTTTTGAACAGCTAATATCCAAAAACCATGATTCAGGTTTTAGATAAAACTTATTTCCAGTACTTACCTGATGTACCTGACACATGAAAATGTAATTCTAAATATGGAACATTCAATTCATTAAAGTTTTTATAATACTTCTTCATTAAATTACCTCAATAGAGTAATATGATAAATTTACATGATGTGTTTCTCATAAACAAAGGTACAAAAATTAACTATCATTATAATTTTATTTATGCTTTCCCATACAAAACTCTCTTTTTCTTTTTGAAATACCATAAGCAGGGAAACCTTACTAACGCCATCATTAAAATCCACAGGTAAGAGAAGTCCTTACAGAAACGATTTAATAGACTACCTGTTTCTTCATAGTTTTTTATTCCAGTCTGTTTATTGGTCTTTGTGCTGTGGAGAGAGAGAGAGAAATAGCAATAACACATATAGCTACCATTAGGTAGATCTCTGAGGACTGTGGGCATCTGAATACACCTCACCGGAGAAGAGCAAGAGATACATCCCAGATGACCTCCCTACACAACTGGGGTTTGCAGGTGGGAAAGTTTCCCAGTTCCCATACAAGAACTTGTTAGATTTAAATTTTAACAGCTAAAGAACCTATCAAAGTTAGAGAAACTTAAAGGCACTCAAGCCTTACTTCAAAGAATTGTAGAAGACTCCGGAGGCTGAAAGCCTGTCTATTTTTCTCAAATAAATCCGTGAGCCAAATATAACTGGTACAAACAAACCCTACAAACGTTGCTTTGCTTACACTGCAGGCCATCATGGCTGCAAAAGCATTAAAACTACAGCATGGGAAATATGGACTGTCAGGTTTCTTTGTGGCACTAAGGTGCTCTTCAACTTCAAGATCAGTCAGGAAAGAATGAAAATCACTGCTGAAGCAAGGCTTAGTAACTCAGAAGAAAGCTGTGTGCAATGAAGGGATGATACAAGGATTTTAGCCTAAATTTGTACTGAATTACAGGTATTGAAGAATCTGCCCAAGAGAAATGTCAAAAAAATTGCTTATTGTATTTTTGTCAGTTATGTATTTTGTAAATAAGCTATGATAAAGCCTCCTTGTTTTTCATTGTTCTTCTGACAATGTGAGCTGCAAACCAGAAAGCCAGTGGAAGTGTGAGAAAGGGTATGTTGGTCTCTTCTGGTGTCTGTGACACTGAGCATCACTTCAAGAGTGTAAGCAGGTAGACTACAAGGCTATTTCTGGGAAGGCTGGCAGACACAGAAAATGTCCTGAGGAAGTTCAAGAAGGATGGTTCTTCAGTCTGCTTAAATTTGGGAAGCTTAGTACGTATAGACCACGGAGCAAAGACACATATCTCTAGGAGCACCTAGGAGGTGGAGAGAGTCGTGGAGATGAGAGTTCCCACTCAGACACTGAGTACTGAAGGCAGAGGAAAAGCAGGGATTAAGCCCTGAGGAAAAACCGTCCTAATCCCAACTCACTTGCTGGATTCTTCTCTGAGCTGTCTCTCCACCATAGCTCTCCACATGACACCTTCCTATACAGAGCAAACCCCAGAGACTAATGAACATTAAAAGTCAGATTTTATATTGCCTTGAGTACAAACTCAAGATGTGCAGGAATGGTACAAGATATGTATTTGATATATCCTCACTTCTGCACAGAAATGGGGAAACTGCATATCAAACTGAGGACAGAGGGATAAAGCCTGGGCTAATGTTTCCAAATTACACTTCCAGTTATGGATTACAGATAACAACAACCTTCAAAGCGTATCTGCAGATGACCTGACCTTAAATGCAGCTTTCATTTTAAATACTGAAGCAACCAAGCACATGAATGATTTTTTGGCATGATGTTATAAAGCCTCACATCCCAAGGGGGAAAGTGAGTTTCCCCTCCCAGGTCTGCCCCCAGGCCCCAGGACTCATAGCTAAGAAACCTCCAGCTCATGCTGTTGGCTTTTGTAGCTATGAGGTAGTTGACAAAATACATTAAAAATCACACTCCCTACTAACTTTGTATCTAAGCCTACACCACCTACATTTAGTCAACCTACATTTCTTTAAAAATCTTTGAACACAAGCATATTAAACATACATCTCTTTTCTAACGTGCCTTATGGAAAATAACAGCATGCTGGCACAGCTCCAGTTTCAGTTGGAAGCTGCTGCTATTTTAGCTGTTCTACTTTCTGCTGCCCTGCAAAAGCAGAACCAACAAGACATAAATTCCCTACCCCAGTTTTAATTTTTCACTCAAAGCATCTTTGTGACGGGGGCCTTCAAGAACTACTTTGTTAGTCCTGTGAGTTCTAGCCTTAAACATCAACTAAAATTGTATTTTATCTCCATATAAGAATTTTCATAAAAAAAACCAAAACCCCAAAAAACCCCAACCAAAACCCAATAGGTAACAGCTGATATCCCACCCCTGTGTAAGATTCCCTCCCTGGCAAGCCTGCTATATTTCACTCCAGTCTCAACCCAGATGCAAGCCAAAGCGTAGGCAGTGTGGATGAACATGAAGTATTGTACCCAAAGCTGCTAGGACAAAGTAGACATACACTAAGAAAAGCTAAATAAATTCTCAACACATTGTAAGACTAAGGTTCGTATATGAAGGATTATGTATACTTTTCAGGGCTTAGGTTTTATAAAGTGCTTTAATCATTTTGTAAAGGCAGGAAAACTGCTCACACTCAAAGTATTAACCGTGAATACAAATTCAAAGTAATCTTTAAAGAGAAGCCTCTGATTTGCCACTTTTGCATCTGTAACCTGGATCTCAGTTTTATCACTTCTGTCATATTTGATTTAAACCCAGAAATGGCATTCTTATCAGGGCAAGGAAGGAGGAAGACTATTTTGAGATTTAGCTAGGAGGGAAAAAGTGTCCACACCAAAGACGTGATCTCCAATAACCTTGTGGGACAAAGAGTTCCCAAAACCTTATTTCTCCTCTCCTTCCTCCGAGTCAGCTTTAAACACAGTTTCTTGAAGACTACATTTAGCAGGCTGTCTGCCACTCCTTTGCATTTCCACTTCCTACACTTAAATAAACACCATCTAAAACCTCATAGGACCTTCTGAGAGGCAAGAGGTGACGTACTGTTTAGCTTGGTCCTTAGCTTCTTGGGAAAAAACCCAGGGGCAGCTAGAACAAGAGACTCACGGCATATTGCAAGATAGCATTTCTCCTTTTTTTTTTTCTTTTCTTTTGAAACCATGTTTTCTAGCAAGACCTTAAATTTTTACTTTATTAGAACTTTTCAATTACAAGTTTTTTTCACTGACCTCTATTAAAAATATTTAAGATCACTAGTGCATTCCCTTTTTCTAGTGTCTGGTTCAGTAATGCAATTTTACAGAATCTTCATGTTTCTGCAATCTAAAACAAGATTGGGAATCCCAGGAGATAGTGGTTTGATCAGATTAGGGACTGATATTATCAAGTGCCAGGACAAATGAAGGCACCTTTCCTGACAGACATCGTTCAGCATCCTTCTGGCAAGAGGCAGGGCATGGAGTGACAATCAAAAATGCTATATCTACATTATAGCAAGGAGAAAACTGAAGTAAGACCAATTTAGTTTCACCTATTCTATCCCTCCTCTTTAATGTATCAACCTACGTTCAAAAGAAAATAGCCAGACCTTAAAGTATGAAACTAAGTGGACCAGACTTTGATGCATGCCTGCAGGTCAGGATCTTACGGGGTTCCAGTTGATCCTTTCTCTATAGGCAATGATGTGAACCTCCTTGATCCTTTGTGATGGCAGCTTGAGCAGAAACAGGCAGTCACTGTTATACTGGTAACACACAGATTTGCAATTACACAGAAGTGGAACAAAAAAATAAATGGGTAAAGTCCAAGTTTGTTTTTACTCAACTTCAGATTTACGAAAAAAAGAGCATTGCAACCATTTAGGATGTTAAACTTCTCAGTCCTAAAGATCAGCATTATTGACCACAATAGCAGCATTTCACTATAATAAAATCATGACAATGTAAGAATAGGTATTGTAATATATTGTAACAAAATAATTATGTTTCTTCTCAACTTCAGATTAATATTGGGCATGAATGTGTCCTCCTTGGTTGTAGGTTTTGCATAGGAGCACAGTTACAAAACTGTAAAACTAGCACACCTATCTGTTTTTGTTTCCCTTTAAAGGTTTTCCCATTTTTAACTTTTAATCTCAGGGCTACCTTTCCCACAAATTATGGCTGTCACACCAGCCCAGCACATTTATTTATTCCTGTCTTAGTCTGTATTAAACCATATTAAATTATGGCATTCACAAACCCATGGCTTAGAAAAAATGTCCCAAAGATGAAATTTAAAACACATTGAATGTTTCTACATTCAATGCATGCAAAAATGCAGTGAATTTGTTGAATCTCACTACAAAAATAGGAAAAAAAACCCTCAGCAAGTGGGATGCAATATTTACATCTGAGGCAAATGGCGGATGATCGCACTCCTTACCCAAATTTGGAAGAAAAAGGATATTTCTAAAACTCTTGTACAAGTCTCCTGAATAAATACTGACCGTGTTCATTGGTATCATTTGATCAGTGCTGTAGATAAACTTTTTTCTTGCATATTTGAAAGTTTGGAAACCAAACTGACACACTTTCTGTTGATAAAACAGCTATAGGTTATGCAGATATCTTAATAGAGGTCTGAAGCAACAGTAGCATCTGCTAATCCATACGCTTGTCCTAACCCCTCCTTGCAAATAAGTATTTTCCTTCATTCCAGTGTTTTTCATTATGTACGTATTATCTCAGATAGATGCTTCCCCAGGCAAAAATACAAAATCTCTCATGCAGTTGTCAGATCATTGCATTGGGATAGAGTGTGCCGGCTGACAAGGTGGAATTCAGAGAGGGGTAAGGAGAAAGCTGGAATGTTAAATGGCATAGAGGTGAACGCACTGAGCATTAACGGTCTTTGCTTCTTCCTGCAGATGTTCCCTTCTGCTTCAGGCTTTTCTCAAACTGTTTCTCCTTCCGAGAGTTGCTGGAGCATCAGCTGTTACCAATACTCTCAGAAGGCAAATGAAACAAGATAAAAGTCTTTCTAGAATTCAGACACAGCTAGATTTAAAAAAAAATAAAAATCTATTAATTTAGATATCTTAAACTCAAATTACTCATATGAAATTGAAATAGATGTTGGAATTTCTGTAAGGAAAGTCTATTTTCCTTTTATGGAAGGAAGAAAAAACAGAGAGAATTGTAGGGTGTGAGAAATTTTTGTCTTGCCAGTGACTGACAGGGCTGTTTCTATTTCTGTCCTGTAGAAGGCTAAAGCACGTGCATAGAGAGGATGTGTGGACTTCAGCACAAAGAAGAGGATCCCAGTGGGTACATGACGTGCCCGTAAAAGTTATTCAGTGTGTCAAATAAAAAGATTACACCTTTCAAATACTACAGAAACTTGGTTGAGTATGTTCGGCTGGTTTTGCTCCATTTCTTGCACTTTACTTGCATTTCTTTCTCTAATCAGACCTGGCTGAGGTAGTGAGTTTTCAGCTCCACCTATGAACAGACTTAAAGGGTCTTCCATTTCTAAGAGCTCGAGAAGCGTACCTGTAGGTCATACCTATCATGTATCTGTTTTCACTTCAAGACATACAAGACAGACTGATTTGACTACGAAGGTCCAGAATGACCTGTGGGCATGCAGGGATATAATTGTATGTGAATTTGAATTATAAACAGACACAATTAGTACAGAACTCTACAGGCCCGGCTTTTATAGAGAGACATCTTTTATCTTTGTAAAAGTAGAACTATGTTTTAAAGATAAATCTTCATTCACTGTGAATGGCAGATAAAGGCTCTTTCAGAGGCATCAAATAATAAAGATAAAAACATTACTCTTTCACATAGTATTTTCTCTCTTGTCAAAATAGGACTCATAAATCACATGACATTTAGCTAGTTAAGACACTTGGAACACAGCACTTTATGAAAATCAAAATAATTCCTGTCTTGATATTTATAGAGTTTCCATAATAACAGTATCTAATAATTAAAGTATGACCCAAGCTAGCTATCACTATAAACTGTGAACCTTTTCTGCTTTATATGGTCTGCACAACAGAATCATCCTGAGAGGATTCTAGACCTGTTCAAGGCCAGTTCTACTAGAAACTTTTAATTCAGTTTTACACTCTCTTTATGATAGAGAAATACACGGATACGCAGAAATATTGATTCCATAGATTTCCTAAGAACTTGCTATCCAAACAGGTTTCTGAGAACAAAATGTGCTATGCATTGATTCATGCTGTCAGTTTTAAGTCTGAAGAACCTCAGAGAAAGTGTGAAGTATTGGTGTACCCAGTTTCAAGATATCTCCATATTTTCAGTTTGCAAGGTACGTAGTCTATTATGTATACATGTTTTTATAGATATTAGATATTTTTTATAATCAAACACAGCATAGAATCATTCTATGCTTCAGTTTCAATGCAAATGTTCCTTTCATATAAATTCAGTTATATCAAAGGAATAAATTTTGATGTAAATTAAAAGAAAATGATGAAAATTTAGTAACCATTAAGGATGAGGGATTCTTCCTGTACCACAGAGGACTCCTAATGATTAAGAGCAGTGAATAGAAGCCTAGATTTTTACACTATTTATTTATATCCTGCTACATGCATTGTACAACCATATTATACAACCTGTCATAATGTTACATTTATTGCCAATTTTATTAATTTAATTTTAAAAATGTATTACTGCAAAATTCCTCCTTATGTAAAGCAGGAGGACCAGTGTGCCAAGGGCACACAAGGGTCAATGTGGTCTTAAAACATACATTAGTTAAATCAACTTTTTATAACTAGAAGATATCAAATATTTATTTGCTAACTTTCTGAAAGGTAGAATGTATATGTATCATGGGCATCAAACATTTTTTGCTCTTGTTGTAAGCCTAGTCCTTTCAGCAATGCTCAGCAGTTTCCATATTACTGGGATGACATTTTTCTACGTGACTGCAAATTACCAGACCAAAGTAAGGAGCTATAATACCCACTGCGCAGAAATGAAATGAACAAGCACTCCAAATGGTGGCATATGAACAGAACTGTAATTAGACTTACTTTTTTATTGATGTAGTATGGGTCCATGTCTTCCAAGGGCTCAGACACCATTCCTGGAGGTATGTCGCCGTATATAAATGGAAGTGTTTTTCCTGCCTCCAAATCGCTGTTTGGCTTTGGCCCATTTTCATCGTCATTGTCTTTACGATCTTGTTTAGAATTCTTGGCTTTTTCTGCAGCAATGCGTTGTTCAATAGCTGCAAGAGACTCTCTGGTGAAGTATTGGAAGCTGTCTGGTCCTGGTGGTACAAGCACTGACTGCTCCATCTTTTCATCCTGCACATTTTAATTACCATTTATTCTTCTGCATAGGAAAATACTAAAAGAAAGAAGAAAATAAAATTTAAACAAACATGTTAAAACCAACAAGAGAAAAATACAGAACATTTATTTTTTAAATGCTTTTGCTTTCCCTATGCTGGAATGTTGGAATGTTCAAATCCTCAATCATGAAAATTATGTGAAGTAAAATAAGCCTTTTACTTGCTGATCTGATCTTTGTAAGATGCACTTGTGTGGTTCTTACGCTAGTTATATAAACTGCAATAATTCATCAATTCTACTTACTCTCAATTCTGTTTACTCCAAATAAGCAAAAGTGTGATACTTAAAAACAGACATGTTCTTTCCTCATAACTCTAATTATCTTAAAGTCACCTCACACTCCTCTGGAATCAATCAGGATTATATTGGTAACTATAAATAGCACAGTTTACCAGCCTTAATGCAGAAATTTCCACTGAGTTCAGCAAGAGTATCTGAAAACATGCACTGTAGAATCAAAATTTCTACTAAACAAATCAAAATGAACTCTGTATTATGAAGTAGTAAAGTATTGGTTCCAAGTAAGATTTTGTACAAGTAGCTATTCTCGATAATAAAAAGACCAATTGCCTATTTTTATTTCAATTTAACTGTTGATATATATCTGGCTCTTTATTCAACAGCTGTAGCTGGATAATTCTGAAAGTATTCTAATATACGTACTTATTTAAATATTATTACTGAATAAATATACCCCTTCATTCCTTCCACCACCCCCACCCACCACCCTATTGCCCCCCTCAAAAAAAAAGAAAAAAAAAGGTAATTCAGTTAAAACTACAGGTCTGGCATCTTTCACACTGCTGAATAATTTTCTGATGACATCAGACATACAGATGAAATGTGTATTTGGGCACACAATGGTGCATGTATCCATCATGCCTGAATTTAAACACATATTTGCAGCCTCCACCCACTGCTGGGATCCTTTGCAAAATAATCAGTCAGCCTTTCAGGAGACTTAGGAGTCAATGAAGGTCAATACTTACAGAAATAATCTACAAAGATGGAATGACAGAGAAGTAAGAATACAAGAGATGGTTGGGGGAGAACACAATAAAAGAAATGAAATGGTGACAAAACCCCCAGGCATTATGGAAAGAAGCTGAAAAAGATGAGGAAAGTAGAGCAAAAAATGGTAACAAGAGGAGACCATAAACAAATGTAGAAAGAATTAGGGGAGAAAATGAAATGTGGAAAGAAAAAAAAGGAAGACTGGAAGATTAGAAATATAAAAATGTGGAGATGAATACAAATTAAAATCAAAAGGTAGGTAGAAGAACAGAATACTGGGAAAGGAGCAGGAGGGGAAGCAAATATAGATAGGGTTAAAATTCTATTAGGGAAAAGTCAATAACAAGAATAAGAAATTAGATGAGAAATAAAGGGAGAAAAAAGGAAAACATAGCTGGGAAATTAAAGAGGAGGTCACTAACATATATTATAGTAATAAATCCCAAATCCTCTAGAGCCTTAGTGCCAGGATGAGCACAAACATCTTAAGCACACATATGTGTTGAGTAGTGGAACAGAACAGATAAAATAAGAAAGACTGCTTATGGGCTCTATAATCCAAATTTTCTTGATTTCTCAGAAAAATTTAGAAACCATATTTTACCCAGATGTATAAAATTACCACCCACAATCAGAAGAATGACTTCTAAAAAATCAAGGTGGCAGAACTCTCACTGTAAAAAATTAAAGGGAGTCAGTCTCCTACCAAAACACAAAGTATTGACCCATGCAGAGTGGACAAAACCAGCTCTCTGAAGCTTTCTCTTCTTCCTAATCCTGAAAGGAATTGGAATAACCCTTTCTTCTCTCCATTAGGGAGTAAAAGGATAGAAGAAAGTGTACCTCAACCAACAAGGATTTAAAATTTTCTCTTCCTCCACATAGAGAACATCCTCCAGATGTCTCCCAGCTTGCCATTTCATGGTCCTGTTTACTTCTTGGAATTGACTCTTCAGTCTCTTAACTACTGAACAGTTATAAACTCACAGTTTGTACACTCTGACACTATTTCTTAATGTTCAATCATGGTATCCTCATGTATACTGAGAAAGAAGAATTAAAAACTATTAGCCACACCAGTATCCTTGGTGATCCCCAAACTGATCCCCATACGTGGCACCAGAATTTGGGAAACAGGTCTCATACAAAGGCACCATTCAACTACTATGGGAGCCATGGCTGTAGGTGGATTCTGCTTTCTCTGTGGGCTTCAGGAAGATACAGAGAGTCAAACAGAGACTCAAGAGAGATTGTTAGGCTGTCTTCTCTGCTCAGATTATTTGGAAAAGGAAGGGATGAAGACCTCTTCTCTTCTCTTCGCATTGGTATAATCACCACGGGCACCAGCAAATGAGGCTACGCAGCCATGTCTTCCTTTCCCTGTCCTCTTTGTGAGACCCACGTGGCTGGTTTTCCCCTTTGCCATTTCTCCTTTAAAGACTCCCTTCATTGTCCAAAAATCCCACAGTACACAGCACTTGGTGTTCCCCACCATGGTGGCTGGTGAGGGCACAGCAAGCCAAACGAGTCAAGGCACAGCGGGAGGGAGATGCCGGACAGTAGCAAGGGCAATCTCATGTTTTCAAGAGGAAGGAAATGGACAGTCAGCAAGCAGTCAGCAAAGATGAGCTTTGAAACTCTATGATGCTCTGTCAGGATCACCTTTAGTTCAGCTGAGTGTCCTAAACTAGCATGCAGAACAAGGAGGCAACCCATCAGGATTTGCCTGCAGGAGCACAGAAACAAGCTACTTCATAACCTTTAGTTATGTTGGAAAAACATTTGATTCAGCTACTGTATTTACATACTGAGCTTAAAACCAGCAAATGCTGTAAGCTTTTCTAATCATATCTGCAATCTTTTTTTCTGTAGAAAAGAACATTACTTTTGTACAATGAATCCCAGAATGTTCTCAGGTCTGTTCAAATATACATGGAGCTAGCCAGATACATACCTTTCAACGTATCTAAATCTATGTAGGCTGTACTTAACAAAATATTTCAAGAGACTTTATGAAGACTAAGTACTTCTTATCCTCTACTTAACAGATTAAAGGATGATATTCCAGATACATTTTTCCTTTTCTTCACGCATTTCCATGATTATAAGCCTTCAGAATTGCAGATATGTCTTCTACAAATTTAACCATCAATATTAAATACCTACAGAATGCATCATGTTCTTAATCCCAAATCACTTTCATCCATCATATCACAATTGTTAAAAGAAAGGTTTGTATTTCCTTTGTTATAGTTAATGAATTTATTCTCATTTATCTGTGTAGGGAATGGTTAACAATTGATGCCAGGTCAGTAAACCACCTGATAACCTTCTGATTTCTATCAAGTGATTTATTAAATAATAATTTAATAACTACAGATTGCTTACACGATCCAAACGGACTTCATCTTTTTCTTTAGCATTCCAATGGTAAGTCAATTGAGGAAAAAATATAAGAATACACAAAATATAGATTTCTTACTAAATTCTTTTCTGCTCTCCTGGAGTGAACAAGATTTTTTTTCCTTCATCATCTCCAGTTGTGTTTGAGTGACTCACTTATGAGCAGTGTATCAGTAGACAAAGCATTTTGAATTGTGGAAAATAAGGTACTCAGAACATTTGAGAACAGGATTATTCTGCTTCTTATGAAATTTCCTAGGGAAAATACATTCATACCTACTCTGTGGTATACATTTTTGTAAGCCAGATAATTCCAGAGCACACTCAATATACTCTGTGAGAATGGACCATGTGTAAACCACATGCAGAGTAAGTCTGAAGTTACTCAGCTGCATCTGTATAATTGTATGATATCTGCCCTTGTATATCAAGTCTGAAGCATCCAGAACTACACTGGATTAGCTATGCACACAGTGACCATCTAGGCAACACACATGCAATTAGTTCAGCACTTCCCTTATACATGTGATCTACTGTACAACTTGGGTAGTTGTAGGTCTACACATACTTGGAGAATAACTCAAGCTGTCAAATATCCATAGTTTCTACAAATTTCTAGAGGCTTCAGATTTCACCTAAATAAATCTCCTAGGATGTCCTAGGAAAAATAATGTTGGCAAATGGAGAGATGGTGCCAGTAGAGCAGTGATTCCATACCAGTTGCACATTAGCCTTTGAATAAGTCAATTAGATGATACATAACTCTGAAAAAGAGACAGGTTTGAACAAGACAATTATTTCCTAACCTCATAAGCACCTGGTTTACTGTGAGCTTTCACATTCTTCATGCCTGCATAACAAAAAGTGTCAAGAGTTTCTGAAGATTTGGTAAGGATGGCCTTAGCATGCATATAGAATTATCATACTGCAAATAGTTACACTTTAGCAAGCTGCTTTCTTTATATTATCCATACGCTTAAATCTAAACCTGTAACATGCTTTGATGTTTGATCTTCTGTGACAACATCCATTAATTGAACTTTGGTTTCTATTTGCCATAGAATACAATGAATGTTGAGATGTTGAAGTTTTACTGGACACTATGTGCTAGAAATTTGATCGTAACAGATCGGTTCCAACAATGCTTTTCTGGTTCAGCTTTACACTTTCACCTACACAAACATTTATACAAAGCCTTCCATGCTCACCTTCATATCCAAATGCTGAAATCAAAACCTGGTGTCCAGAAAAAAAAATCACTTTCCTGCCTCGCCCTCCATTCTTAGGCGCCAAGATTCTCACCAACTTTTAATAACAGTGAGCATTTAATTTCACTCAATTAGCATAGCAATATGACTAACTTAAGAAAGTTACAGCTTCTCATATTTGCCATATAACAATGTGCCAGAGGCCAGGTTTTCTATGACATACTACATAGATGTTAAATTTCTTCTATGGCTAACACTGTGGGTGTTAAGTGCTGTGAATATATTTCTAATGTAGAGACACAGTAAATAGACCAGAACAGTAGTTTTGCTCTTCTGATGGCCTAGCCATATTACGCAAAGATAAACCTGTGACATGTACGAACTTGAGAATATGCTCTAGAGAATAACTAGAGAATAATTCATGTTCTTTACTTTTGAAGGTAAAACTTTGCATATGTTGGAACTAGTGGTGAATTAACACTTATGGCCTTCCCTGCCTTTTTTTTTTTTTTTTTTAATTCTCCAATTTCTCAATTTGGCGAAAGGCCATTGAGACTAGATTTATACACTGTTACATGATGCAATCTGAGATAGCGCAGCTCTGGTTTGCTGGATACAAATGTGTGTCCAAGATGAAGTGGAAAGATGATTGCAAAAGGGAATGCACATGGATCTTTCAACAAATACACTGTGCATTCTTTTGTGCTGCTGTTTGCAGAGTTAATGACTCACGGGACACTTCATTATATACATCACAAAATGTTATTTGTTACACTTAGTGCTATAAGACATAAGTAATATCTCACCATTAATACAAAATAAAAATGACACTAAATTGAGTCAACTATTAAGAAATTAACAAATGAAACTGGAATGTTTTTAGTGCCTTGGTTTGAATTTCAGGAAGGTACTCATAAATGTCTTTTACAACAACAGATTGCTGTTTCCTTGTACTTTCTACCACTGTGAAAATGATTGCTAAGCAAAAACTCGGGCAAGAGAATCCTGCAAGAGTAAGCAGAATTTAATCTTTGCCCTTCACTTTGCCCTTGCCCTGTGACACACATTATATTTTTGCTTTTGGCATAATCTAACAAATCAGATCTACTAAAAATGATTTATCTCACTATTTTGAAAAAATATCATAGTAGTAAACAGTAGCATTAATATTTTGAAGTGCTCTAGATTCAATGATGCAACATTGGTAACTTCAATTTTATAAAGAGACTAACTAGGTATTAGTGAGGAGATCAGCGATATGCACAGAGAACACCACCTGGCTGATTCAAGGCACAATTAACAGACCACACCTGCAACAAAATAAAAGATAATTCAGTGAATCTACATGTAAACTCACAGAGCCAAAATCTCTGTATTAAATTACTTCTCATTGTTTATGGGCACAGCTTCTCCTTATTTTGATTTATCAACTACTCATTATGATTCTTGTCTTCAGGATACAGAATAAATATAAACTACATTCCTCAAAGTGTGGATTTGTGGAAGGAGAGGAGAGATGGTATGGCCAACTACTGCAACTCTGTATTTGAGGCCTTAGCTAAGAAGAAACTCCTGTTCCTTTCTTCATAGAACCTAAGCCTGTATCTGATCTGTTTATCTTTATTTTAGAGCTACTATACATAGCAAAGGTAGGTAGGATATCCAAAGCAACACACTTAGCAGAAGGAAAGAAATCAGATTAGAATAATGGGACTCTGCAACTTCTATGACTCCCTCTAGCTCATATATAAAATTAAATTTAATTCTCATGGACAAGTTTAAAGGGAAACGTGTATTACCAGACTGGTAATAGGATTCTCCCATATTTTTTTTCCATCATCTTCTTGATGTTTCCGCTTGGCATAGATAATGCAGATCTGGGCAGAAGGACTTGCTTGAGTTAGATTACATGGACTTGGCTAACTACATTTACTTAATGCATATTAATTGTAAATGAAGGGTAGGTACATTAACACTGCAGACATCAGAATAAGGTACTGACATATGCACTGAACTGTAAATGAAGTATCTGAAATATTGAAAGCAATCAAATAGCATACACTAGCTCAAGTTAAAGCCTATGCTTTGCAGCTAGATAGTTCCATTAGCTAAGCTGATACACAAGTAAGGTTATTGGCACAAGGAAAAAGTAACAGAAGGGGTGCGAGGAGGGGAGAGGATGACCATTTGGTTTGCCATTGAGTTGCAAACAACCATGGATAGTTATGTGATTTAGGAAGTCGGTTCAGTGGCCCAGTCTAGGCTGCCCAACAGCCAGAAAACAGAACAGCCAGAGACAGGAAATATAGCTGATGTCTATCATATCCACGAATTGCTTAGCTTACATCTCATTACATGAGTATCTATGCTAAACTCCCTCATCAGCTCCAGGGAATTCAAAGCCACATTTCCCATCAGTCAGTAAAAAACTACACTACCACGGGCAACACAACATCTGATCTCTCTTAGCATCACTACACAGGAATGAAATCAAGATTAATGGGATAGAAGCAAAGCCCATAAGAAAACAAAAATCTGGCATTCTAATGGTAAGCCTTCATTTGGGAAAGAGACCATGGCTTCTGATCCATGCTCCTAGAGGTATTCTCTATTATATCTAATAACACAATCTGAAAAGAGTCAGCTGAAAACTGCCAGAGGTGTATTCATTGCTGAGAAGAAAAAAATTAGGAATACCTATTGGAAAAGAGGGTTTAGTTCTAGTTTTCACTCCCAATTAATTTCTTCAATTCAGGAAGGAAATACAAACTTCAGTTTTGGAAAAAAAAAATAAATAAACAAACCAAGTCAGCCCTTCCCAAATAAAATAACTGACCAAGCAAAACTCCCATGTTGGGAAAACATGAATGCTCTCTGTGAGCTATCTGTACTAAGAACTGTTGTCCGCTGCAGTCAAAGCAGACTTCTGTGTAGCTGTAGCCTTCTTCCCCCTAATACCTAGATTCTTAGTTCTATCCCTGCTTCTTGGTTAGAATAAATCACAAGACCACATGACATGGACACAGCATTTTTTTCATCACTATTAGTTGTATGTATGTATGCAATTTGAAATTCCTATTCTTATTACATTTTTAAATTTAACTAATGTATATCTAAACCAAAATACAGCTAATAAGCTTTGCTTTAGATTAAAAATAAATAGCTTGCTTCTGCTTACTGCTTTGCTAGCTTAATTCCATTAACTGCAACCAAGTCATTTCTATTTTAGAAAGCTGAAAAAACAAAATTAGTTATGCAGTTCCACAGAAAGAAAGAAAACTATTTTAATAGGACAAGTCACAATGCATCTGCATTACTACTCCATCTAAGCAAATACATTTAATAGGTTAGAACTACTGGACTGCTACCAAGCTGAATGAATTCCATACTCACTCTGTTCCTGCAGCGTATCTTGTGCAGGAAATGACTGCAGTACAGAATAGGAATCTTTCTGCTTTCTTTCATTTGATCAAAGCAGGGATCCCTTTTATTGGCAATCTGCATTACTAATTCAAGATTAATTTTCTCAAGCAATGTCTGAAACATCTGTTTCCATTTACCTTAGCAAAAATAACAGCACCTTTCTCCAGTTAAAAAAAAAAAAAAAAAAAAAGACCTAAAGCAATGTAGGCTATGCAGTGTAAATTATATAATGCTACTGATTCATTTTACATTAAAGTAAAATTGAATTGAAGACAAAAAATAAGTTCTGGTTTTAGCATATTACCAGACTTGAGAAAAAAGGATTAAAAGACGATGGAAAGGAGTTTGCTCCATATGCTGGATTGATGTCAAATTTACATAATTTACAAACTGAAAGACACCTCCATACTCAAAAAAAATTACTAAATTATGACCTTTGAGAGTTGCTTAACTCCATTAACAGGATTCTGTTATTTTCTGTTTAGTGTGGTCAATTCAAGGACCAGTTTGACATCGTAACCAGAAGCCTTAAAGATGTAATAATGGAAGTATTTAAATTTTTAAAACTTTCTGACAGTTTCAGTTATGTGTATTTTTCTTGCAAAGAGACATAACAGCAAGCATTGATTTAGCTCTTGAGGTTCACCTGAGTCAAGAAAGCATATGTGGAGGCAACAGGAACATACTTAACATACAAGATAACGGGAAAAAAATCAACTGTAATTAAGAAAACCAAAAGAATTGCTGGTTTGCAAGTAAAATGATTGGCCTTCTAGGAAGTGATAAAAACCCCCAAACTGTGGAAACTTGTAAATACCTTTTGTAATGCACTGGAAACCCAGATATGTTATGAACAGGTATAAGAGTTGAGTTTCAGCTTTCTCCAATTATATATTAGAAACAAGTTTTCATGCTTTATCCCCTTGGCCTAACTCACTGCACACTCAAGGCATTCTGTCTTTGGAAGGAGGGAGTGCTGAAGGAATAGCAGATACTCAAACCACAAACTAGTGCTGCAGCCTAGGAAGTGCTATTGCAACTGCATGACCTCTGCATAGTTCCTATGTCCATCATCCCCTTCTGCAGCTGTCAGCCTATCCTAGGTTTTATGATACAAAACAAATACTCTCTTTGGGCTACATATGATCAACTGTTTGTCAAAGTAATTTTTATGCTATATGCTAATGTCATGTAACATGTAACATAACACATGCCTGTGAAGACATCACATTTTTATTGCTGCTTATGTGGGCAAGACAATGTACACTTTTACTGATCACACATTTACAGTTCTCCCTACATGTCCCTTTGCAGTTTTGCAATTCTGAACTCATAAAAAAGCAGTCATTTTTACCAACAGTAACAGAATTCTGCTATTTCTTATTTGGCTGCTTCTAACATTAAGAATTTACTAATAATATGTGAGAAATGGCTTATTGCTTGGAAATAAACAAATTCTCTTTACAGTAGCATAATTCATATCTGTTCTTGCAGGTACAACTTTAACTTCATAAACACAGAGCTCCCCAAATTTATTGCAATGAATAAAGAGTCACGTTACTGTTGTAAAGAAACTTCCTCCAAAGCCCAGACCTGGTCAAAAGAAAACAAGTAAACAAGTCTCAGCTATTTCCTGGTTAGCTTTGAGCTGATCTTCAGCAAAATTTGAGTAAACAATGTTAGGTCAATGTCATTTAATGCAAAATCTCATTAAGTGGACATCCATGAGGCCACCACGTCTCAATCTTGTGTCCAGGCATGGCTATCCATGACAGTAGTCTTGAGACCTGACACAGTGCTTAAGACCTGGCACCTTGTGCTCTAAGGTAGTATAGTTGGACAGTTAATGTACTCTATCGAATATTAGATAAAGTAATTTGCACTAACATCCATGAATTATTGCTGCTAGTACTTGAAGTAAGCAAGCATGTTAGAGCTAGTTTCTGTATCTCTGCCTTTTGTGATTGAGATGATGTACTCCCCTTAGGTTACATGTTACCTTAATAGCTCTTTCTGACTTACCTCCTAGGCAAAGACCAACTTTCCTACAAATGGCACCTACAGTTCAGCAGCCATCCTAAAATCCCAGCACCAGTGCATATTCCCACACTCATCATGTCTTAACAGGTTCATCCAAAAGCTTCATATTTCTGACAGCGCTGTGCAGCTCACCACTTAGAAAAGCAGCAGCTGAAGCATGTGATTCAGAAAAGCAGAATTTGAAGCAAGTAGCACAGAGACTTTCCAGAAGTCCTTGGTACATTTATACGTTATTCTAAAGGGAGTATAAGAGATAAAACCAAAAATAAAAGTACTAAACCACTTCTCCATTACCACTTCTCTGTATTTCCTAATAACTCTTAGCTTAATCTTTAAGGTTTGCCCTGTCATTTAAACTGTTTCACACACAAAGCTTTTCTTAAAATGGTCAAGAGGAACCTCTTGCTTTTAGTACTCCTAACTCCTGCATAAGGAGATCTGGTCACCTCGATTAGCTCATCAAAATTCACCCACTAGTTTGGTGTTTATTTATCATCCTACTTGCAGAATGAGTTTTCTTGGTCAGCTCCCATTCACAAACATGGCAACCGTAATCCTGTGACTACATCTCAATCATTTTACTGAAGCAATGCTAAGACCAAAGCCAAAGGCCAGATTTGCTCTCTGTTTGCACTGTTTCCCTGTGGAGAAGCCTGTAAACTGGCTGTGGAGTGACGCAGCTGGCAAGACCGCAGAAAAAATTGCTAAAAGTGAGTCTAACCTAAATGACATGAAAAGGTGTGTTGACTTCCTGTGTGAGTGGGCTGCAGGCATATTTGCCTTCCCCATCCATCCATCCATCCATCCATATATATTTGCCCTTGTGATATTCTACACAGCTGATGCTGGGCAGAGGTAAGGTACCACCAGAAGATGTCTAGGGATTTGCAAGAAGCCTGGATTCAGATCAATAGTCTTAGTGAGCACCAGGGTTCACATGGATCCTTCATAAAATGTAAGAGCATCTTGTGTAGACATGGAACATCTTAGTCCAGAAAGCATGAATTAAAACACAGTATTAGTAATCATAAAAGTTTAGGCATAAAAAGAAAGAAGTGTCTCAGAGCAACAAACTGTAATGCATAGTTCCAAAGGATCATAGTTGGACTTAAGAGATCCAGCTGAACTGGGCTTGTGTATAAGATACTCTGTGCTTGTTTACTTCCTCCAGCTTTTAGCTTGTTTTGAGATCTAAAAATGTCCTGCATGATGTTTTCAATTGCATAAAGGGGAAAAAAAAAAATCTTTAAAATTCCTAGAAGCAATGAAAAAGCTTTTGCTATTAAATGGTTAACACCAGCAGCAGCAGCATCTGCTGCCTCCGCCACACCCTGTGAGCAATGCCTTACTGTGAAAAGCTTCAGATTTGCAAAGAAAGGCAGAGCCTGGGAATTAGTATTTCTGCAGAGGCAGTGGTGTTTGAAAACCACTGAATGAAGACTATTAGCCACCCTGACTTTTATTTAAAAGCAAAGATTTCACCTTTTATTTCTTTGAGGTGCTGGTGAGTTTCCAGTTATTTAATATTTCATATTCTAACCCTAAAATACATGTTCATGATATAAACTTGATTTTTGAAAATATAGGAATGTGAAGAGATAATAAATAATCCAGCCAAAAGCTAGAAGTTATAAAATTATAGACTGTGAAATCTAGTGATATTAGGATTTTTGAGTTTTCTGGGGTATTTAATCCTATGGTTAGCCAAGGAGAAAAATTAGAGAAGTGTGTTTCTTCAAATTAATAAGACTATATTATGTGTAGAGAATTTAAATGTTCAGCAGCCCAGAACATTTAAAAATTAATGATCTTGATACTATTAAGTGTACCGAGAAAACAGGCAGAAGGTATATTGCAGGTGACAACAAAGCAGAACTAAGGGAGTATCACTATATAATGTGATATTTAAAAACAGAAAATGATTAATCAAAAATTTCTGAAGTATAGCTATATACTTAAAAGCAGCATAAATTATAACAATTTTTGCAGCAACTCAGTCATTCAAATTCTGAGCCACTTCTGGTACTTTCCTGAAGACCAGATCATCTACTAAAAAGCAGACTACATTTACTTTATCAAATAAAGCACTGAACCATGTGGTTAAAAATATAATTGTAGTTACACATTTAGTGATTATTTTGCAAAGAAACCATTCTCAAATATAGGTACAGAAATATAAAAAGGAATGAGGCTTGAGATCTGCAGTTCCAATAAATATCAGTGCACATCAAATGTGCAGTTAAACTATGTCAATGAAAATAATGAAGTTATAAAATATGTAATTCTAAAGGTTTCTATCTCACATTCTTTCTTGATTTGAAACCAATAGATTATAAGGTCTGCATCATGCGTGTCTGTTCATATGAATCCACCTGTAAGATGACAACTCAAATAGGAGCAGCAGCATGGTATTGTGGAGACTACATCACATAGTGGCAGGGCTGACTACCAGCAAACCACATTTCTTTCAGTCTCAGCTTTTCTGATGGGGAAATGACAGTTTACCCATTTTAATGAATTTGTGATTAGTAATTAAAATACTTTCAGTTATTCTTCTCATTCAAAACCCACACATTTGTCTTTTTAATGACTTAAAATACTCTTGGATTTGCGATTTGAACTGCTTCTTGCTGTCCTAAATTGCCATTTTTAAACTTGTAACAGAGGTTAAAGTGTTTTGGAATGCTTTTTCTGAGTAGTAATTTTTAATTTATACTAATGAGTTATAATGTCTCCTACTATTTTGGTACTGGGTGTCCAGGACAGTATCTGAAGTAGTTTGAAGATAAATAAGATTAGTCATTTTTGTCCCATAAGTCTTTACTCTGCTAATAGCAGACCCAGCGTGAAAGCTAGTTCTAGCCCTACTAGATGAGAGAAAGCTTCAGCCACTCAAACTCCCAGGGTTAGATATTGATTTACAACACACCCAGCTGAGAAACAGTGCAGAGAGGCATTCCTCAGCACGTCACTCTTCTTGTCTGATCAATGCGCTTGAAGACAGGGCACCATTTCCTACCAGACTCAGAGACCTGGATAATATTTCTGCAGGCGTCACATACACAACCTAGATGCATTTGTATAGACAAGCTTACAGTGAGAAGCCAAAGTAGGGAACTTTGGTTTTTAAAACCATTTTTCAAAGTGCTTGAGAGAGGGCACAGCAATGGAAATAAGTGCACTGCATAAAGACATGAATATCCAATTACAAAAGGCAAGTCTTTAGTATGTGAACAATGAACATTGTCAGAGAAGAGATCAATGCAACGTGCAGGTTGTGGCTCTAAGGAATTGAGGAACATTTAAGTCTTAGAGAACAGGCACAATTAAGAAGCTTAGAAATGATTGTGTTACATTGATTATGAGGCAAGGAAAAATTGGGGACTTAATATTCCTAAGTGGAAATGACATCATACAAATCTTAATTTTTTATTTGCTTTTGAGGAAAAAGCCCATGAAAAGTATAGATACAGAAGAATTTTCAGGGCTTAGCAATTTTGCGTAGGAGTTGGTTTGTTAGGCCTGTTTATCTGGTTTTCGCTATTTATCACTCTTAAAATTCTTGGGTTTTCTCCATGATTTAAAATTGCATCAGAATGTATGTTTTGAATGTAATGGATGAAATCTTGATCCTATTGAAGTTGTTCTCAAAACAAGCTATTGACTTCATTCATGCAGGTAAGTTTTATTACCTAATTGATGCATTTGATTTATATCTTGAAGATTTCTGATTTGTGCTAGGTAAAAATGTAATTTCAATTAAAATTTTTTTGTCTTACATTAAATTAGAGGCACATTAGCTGGGAGGAATACTTCCGTTCAGTCTGTTTTTACACACTGAAATTTTACCAGCAGACTTTCGCTTGTGCTAAAAAGAAGCAGTTTCTTTTGCTGGACATATTTTGCTATTTCAGTGCTGTAGGAATAGTGCATAAAAAAGAAATATCAGCGAGAGATATTTGTATTAATAAAGTACTAAAAGTACTATTGCAAGTCATGTAAATATACACATATCATCCATCATTTAATAATCGCTTATTAAACATTTTGTAGAGCTTTTACAAATTCATTATGATGGATGTCCTCTTTTGTCACTTACATTTTACACATACATTTTGATAAAATTTTCATACCTTTATTACTTTCCCCAGGCTAAATCCCACTTTGAAAATCACTGTTTTATAGTGGAAATCACTATAGAATCACTATAAGTGGGAAAGACTGAGAACATGGGCAGGGATATCAAAATTTTATCAATATTTTCTCCCTTCCTTTCTTCTTAATTTCCTTGTTCAAACCTTTTCTCCTCCATGAAATCTTTTCACCTCTCTGGCTAGCCCATGGGGGAGTTGGACTTAACATTGTCCTTACGTAAATGGGTCCTAGTGAGTGAGATGCAAGTATGCCCCCTCCCTCCCTGTGTGCTCCAGCCTTCTCAAGCAGCCAGGCTTGCTGGAGGCTGAGTGCTACCTGGGGAGCATTTTCAGCTGGACAGGATCAAGGCTGAGTTTTCAGGAGTGTGTGGTTGTGAAGTCAGGCTTTCTGCTGGGCTAGGTGATGAGAAAGTCCTTGAGTGAACTGAAGGCTGACAGCAGAAGCTTGGAGCAAGCCAGGAAACAAGTCTCCAAAATATTCGAAAACCAAAAAAGGTATAGATCCAAACTGTTACCACTGTAAAAGACAGTCAAAGACAGCTGAGAGTGCAGAGCAAGAGGCATTGTTTCTGTGAGAACAAAATGATCTGATACGTAACAGATGGCCAAAGAGTAATACTGCAAATAGGTACCCTACACAGCCTGTCCCCTTAATGACTATGTGCCTTAAAAAGAAAGGACCTCAGTGAAAATGTGTGATATATTAATAGAATCACAGAATGGTTAGAGTGGGAAGGAACCTTAAAGATCATCAAGTTCCAAGCCCCCTGCCATGGGCAGGGATACCTCCCACTAGAGCAGGTTGCCAGCCCCATCCAGCCTGGCCTTAAACACTTCCAGAGATGGGGCATCAACAACTTCCCTGGGCAACCTGTTCCAGTGCCTCACCATCCTCACAGGAAAGAATTTCTTCCTAATATCTAATCTAAATCTCCCCTCTTCCAATTTAAAACTGTTACCGCTTGTCCTGTCACTACACTTCATGACAAAGAGTCCCTCTCCAGCTCTCCTGTAGGTTCCCTGGAAGATACGNTGCATTAGCCCACTTCTGAAGCCTGTCCAGGTCCCTCTGGATGGCATCCCTTCCCTCCAGCATGAGAAACATCCTATTTATCCTATATGCAGTCCAATAGACCCAAGCTGCAATTATTTCAGACTTCCTTCCACTGCTACTGCTGGTCTAAGTGTTTTCAATTTCAAGGTGGAGTGATTAATCCCAGTCTATGACTGCTTAACACAGCACACGAAAGGCTAGCAACCAACCCCAAGGACTGCTAGGGATAGTGGTGTCTGTGTTACCAGTAGTCACATGAAACCTGATTCTAACGTGTCAAATGTCATTGTCCACGTTTTGGAGTTTATATCTAAATCTTACTCTACTTTCCCCCTTCCCCATACATACCTAAGATACAGCTTAAACCATCCAGAAGGCTATTGTTGTCAAACAGGTCTCCCTTTTCCATCAAACTTACAAGAAGGCAAGCTTCTTTGACCTTATCAAAAAAAGCCTGCCTATATCCAGGGTGATTTTTTTAACTAGCAGCTTAGGCTGTTATCCTGCTGTATAAATTCTCAGAAAATAGATGACTAGTTTCCTCTCAGATGGTCTTTGCTGCCTTTCTTCATTATCTCAAGTGCCATTTTTCAGATGTTAACTCCACTGTTCAAATTTTTAATTTGCATCAATATTGTGCTTTCAAAGAAGATTCCCAGTCACATTTAGAAGACAAATATCTACAAAGCCCTTCCCTTCTTTTTCAAGATACCTTCCCTCTTTCTCTCTGTGCTATCTGGGCATTTTTCCCTATACTTAGACTGTATGCTGGTCAGGGCATTGATTCCCTTTCTCTCTTTCACACAAGGAACTGGGGCCCTAGATGCCCTGTAGAAAACACTACTTGTTATAGGCATACAAAAATATCTGTATGCATGCAAGGTAGCAGGTAATGTTGGACACGAAGTGAAATAGAACAATTTGTGGGTAAGAATCTAGAACTGATAAAGTGTTAAAGTTCAGGATTGTGTAATTTAGGAAGTAATATGAAGGAACACTTTCAGAACCAGAGCCCAACAGAGCCAGAAAGCAGGAGGATTTTAAGAACAAAGCTCCTGAAAGTTCCAGAAATAAAAATATGCCCTACAACACTGCAACACAGTATTTTAACTGAGATAACACATCAGTGTCTCAAAATAATGTATTTCTTGTTTTAATCCCTCAAAGCACTTAACAATTACTGCTTCAGGAAAACCACCCGAAGTAGAAGCATCACAGAGAAAGACAGACCTGCAGACATTGAAAGAGAAGGGAAAATTGCTTACTGTGTGGACTTCAGAATAATGCTAATCAGTTTTACTACCCACAGCCTTGCAATCTTTTCTCACTTAAAAGATAGCAAATGGCTCATATTTCATATCTGGAATTTATCTGTACAGACAGCTAAAGGCATAAAGCCATCCTTTTCCAAAGTGCTAAGCAATCAAGAATTCACACGAAAGTCAATATGAAATTCTTGTCACTCTGTTTTGGAACACTGTAATTTTTGCCTAAGCTCCTAAATACAGAATTAATTACATAAGTTTAGTCCTACCTTAGAAAATTCCATCCTTATATCACAGTCAATCTTACTTTAATCACAGAAGAGAAAAAAATTGTTGCCAAAACCAGTATGTTTCCTGCATTTCAGATTTCTACAAAGCATATTACCCTGAGAAATAAATGTCACTGCTGAGACACCCATAGGAATATCATGAGAAGAGAGGTCAAAGTAAAATGGAGAGAAATTTTTGAATAAAACACTGTTATTCCTATTAGACAATTAAATAGTACTTGATCTGTTTCGGAACAGAGAAATAGCTTTTAAAAATAGAATTTAATGTTTACTGTTCTGTTACATTTTTTTAAATACAGATTGATTACTATTTCTCCAGCTTTTTTTCCTCTTTTTTTCATTTTTCCCCAAGAAACTTAATGATAGCTATTGCTTAAGAACAGTATCCCCTCTCTTATTACAGGCATAAGAGAGGGGATACTGTATCAGCTGCTTTGCTTTCTCTTGTTGGCATGCCTCATAATTTATCATTCTCTACTCTTGAGAAGTATGCATTTTTGTTTCTCCCAGCAGAGCCATTAAATACGATTTAGTGCTGGTTCAGGATCAGTCTGAACTCAGACATCTCCAGATGTACAGAAACCTCTCTTGAGGGGAAAGCAGAGGGCAAGTCTGAGGTCACTGCCCACAAGTGACAGCCTCACAGCCAGCCTGTGCAGCAGCTTGGCAGCTTCTAACTTAGAGTCAAAACTACCAGACGTACTGTCTAAAAGATATGAGAATGTTTTTTATCAGGCTGCAGGCCTAGAACTCCTGTAAACTGTAAGAATCCTTGGGAACGGCATTACAGATTCCAATTACTAATTAAAAAAACCCAAACCAACAAAATGTGTACGCCCCTCTAAGCTGTTGCTCATTTTCAACTTGTAGTCATAAGGTAAGAAAATGTGGTTATTAGCAAACCAAAGGAGACAATGGTTCTTTCTAGTTTGGACTGAAATTTTTGTGTGAAACAAACTAGGAGTGCCTCTGCTACTAGTGTTGCAAAAAAATTTTTCAAAAAAAATTTACAAATTAAAAACTGAATAAAAGTGAATTGCAATTGGAATTCTACTTAAAAGGTACTGAAATTAATGCTTTTTTTTTCCCCCTAATCTCATTGCACATGTGTTTCAATAAAGCTGTGAATTTCTGTCTGCTATATGTTCCATTCATGAAATATGACAATCTTTTCAGAGCAGGTACAGTTCTCATAACTGCTGATGCAAGACTGTGTATATGTCGGCATTTCAAAATCACTATTTATATTTCTATTTATAGAAATACTTCATAATTTAATAATTTTTAATAGCTTGTATTTCTATCTATATTCTCATTTCTTGTATTTTGGTGCATAGTCGCTCCTTATTACAGACAAATTGCCTAGTGACATCCTCCACTCTGCACTCCTAGGATGTGATTATGTATTACGGAATAACACACTTGTAACCTCGCTGAGATAGAAAGGCACCTCTGCAGATGGGCTTCTGTATTAGAATGAATATATTTTGCAAAATTTTCTCTCACATTTCTAGGCAAAGAAGGTAAAAATTCTTCTTCTGTAAAACATTATGGGCAGATTTATATTTTCCCATCAAAAAGCAGACAAAAAACTCAGACAGATACATCCTGAAATAACACCAGGCAAGCCTTCCTCATCTTGCTTTGTCAGTAAATGGAGTTTTGCAAAGCTCCCTGGTCCCAGAAAACAGTGCAATGGAGTAAATTATTTCGAAGCAGATTTTAAGTATATTTGATATATCTTGCTTTTCTCAGGCACTACAGATGTGTCACCCATCATTTGTTAAACAAAATTGATTATGTATGCCACTAAATAGAAATGTATTTTTAATGATTTCTGAACACTGGTTTTCATGCAAGCATTCAGAATTATTTAAAAAATTAAAACAAGTTTTGGGTTGAGTTAAGTCCAGTTTGGCATCTGAGTTAGAAAGATACTTTCTAAATTAGTCTTGCATTTCTTGTAAGTACTTATTAATAATCTTCTACGCTACAATTTCCTAATTAGTATTAAACAATCCATTTGAACGTGTGTCTCTCCATAACATGGACTTTCATGGAAGAAAAAGAAACCATACATTTCAAAAATTTTTTTCCAACTATAAACTGTTCCTAAAGGACACTCAAGGAAATATTGTTCTGTTTCCTTTTCAATTGTTAATTCAAAGTTAAAATATTTTTTATTTACTCCATGAACTTGTTATTTCAGTTTGTGAACTTACGTAGCTTATTCTAAAGCCATGCCCTAAAAAAAAATCTGCACAATAATATGTCATTATCTGTAATTAAATATATACATATTTAATTATATGTATTTATAAATATTTAATATGTATAATATATGTATTTAATATATCTTTATATGAAAAAGATTTATTTGTTTGATCTATAGCTAAGAAGTCAATGCATTAATAAACATTAAGAAGTAGTCCTGGATCTGAGGATACAATCACTTCTCTTGTCAAAAAGAGCTGATCCTGGTACAATTTTCATTTGTTTTAGTTAGCAGTTTCCCAAGGAGTTTGGGGACATGACTCAAGAGTTAGCTCACATCAGAAAGCATGCCCTGTTGAGGTACATGCAGCTGCCAGGATTTTAAGGGCAAGACCCTTTGCAGACACAAGGTACCTCCAGTTACTCTTGGCTTAGCTGGAGTTAAAATCACTAAGAAAAAACTTACTCTAATACATCAATTACTTTCCTTGGAGTGCAAAATTTTTACTTCAGATATAAGATTTTATTATATAAGATTTTATTAATTCAGAATCTTTGATTTGTAATAAATTTTACTTTGAGACAATATGAAGTCCTGAAAACATAGAAAAGGGTCATCCTTTCTAGTCTATCTTCCTCAGTGTGTATGTAAATAAAAAATGGGTTGAGTTGAAGGCAAAACTACTCAGAGGTGTGGTTTCTATATAACATTTGGATCACGTAGTTAATCTTTATGAAAAAAAAGTGAAGAAAATTGTTGCATGAGTTATTTTTCAATTAAGCATTGTTATTGTATCCAGTATGGAGCTCTGAAATGTTCTCTCTTTCTGTCTATCACTGCACATTTCAGGTGATATATTTGATGTTATTATGGCTTTCATGTCAGAAAATAAATATACCAGCTCAAGTTTCTCAGCTGTGAAAAACACTGAACATTAACATAAAATATAAAACATTGAAATGGCTCTGGTACAGTCACTTTATTTAGTCAGCTTTTGAAGTGTCCTAGTTCTCTCTGCTGAAGATAAACTATCAATTTAAAAAGTCCTTTTCATTGAATGTAAAATATTCCCCTAACAATAAGCAAAAATTGATCAGATTTGCCAAATATAATTTTCCTAACTCTTCTATTCACATAGTCACTACGGTTAACAAGTAAAGCCTATTTAATCTAAAAGAAACACTAAGAAATTAAATAAGGACATGTTTTCTGTTCTTTCTATCAAGTGTTGCAGAGTATGTATCAAGATATAGATAATATCTTAGAGTCTTAGAATAAGCCATAGAATAAATGTTTTGAGGAGATCCTTATATACTTTAAGAAAATCCTAATAAAGATAGCTTTTAGGAGGTTTATTTTGAATCCTGTATTATTTATAATAGACTTTTCTTTAAGTCTGTTGTACCTCAGATATCTACTTCTTTTCATAGAATCACAGAAAAATCAGATTGGAAAAAATAAACAGAGGCCACCCCCATGCCCAAGGCAAGATAGCTATACCTACTTCCCAACAGACGTTTCACCTAACGTCTTCCTACAGACCTTCATGACAAATTTAACAATTTCCCCTGACACTCTACTGCAGCCCTTCACTGTCCTCTCTACTAGAAAGTTTCTTCCTGTATGTCATCTGGATGAGCCCATTTCCTCAGTCTTCACTTCCTGTCCCACCACTATGGATATAAAGAACAGAATTCATATTCAGTATTCAGATTCTAATGATTCACCAGCCTCTTACCTTCCTTTTTCATCTGTAGACCTACTCCAGGAATCCTGCAAAGCTACTGAAAGAGCTCTGTTGAGACATTCCTAGGAGGAGCACCTAGCTGCCTGAGAAATATCTCAGTTGCTACTTCCTCTTGGCAAATAAATTCAACAATAATTTGAAACAAAACAGTTAGAGACTTTAAATCATTAAAGAAAATGAAAGCTCTCACTCTGAAGGAAATATCATTAAAGAGTAAGTAGAAAATGGAGTCCAGGGAGGAATGAGGGGATGGAAGCATTGCAGGTAAATACATCTGGAATACAGTCAAGTCATTGTCTTAAAATGCACTTAAATAACCAAGCATTTGAAAGCTTTCTTCAGATACATTACTTCAGTTTAAAAGTACTGTAAACTGCTGCTTAGTTTCATCATTTTTGACCAATACCACTATTAAATAAAGCCCATTTGAGTCACACAAACCTCTACATTTATTCCTATGTTTTTCTTTCTGACTTTGACGGGATTTGGGGTTTTATTTTGTTTTGTTTTGCTTTACCGAGAGGATGATCTTCAGTGTTTTGAATTGCATTATGAGGTAATTTAAAAAATGTAATGCTGGAAGCAAATCAGAAGATCTGTCTAAGGAATAGGAGAAAGATGAAAAAGTTTGATCTGCATGTTTACAAGGTACTGAAATAAATTACCATGATAGAACGAATGAGATGGGATAAAGCTTGAAAGCACAAACTGAGCTGAATATTTCTGAGTCCAAAAATAGAGAAAGGAGTTACGTCCTTTATTTCTCAGACACTTGTAAAAAAAAGAGGAAATTAATGAAAAGAAGGATGGAAATGCTTTAAAACAGAGCACTGGAAAGATGGTAAAAAATGCTTTGGATACTTCTGAGAAAGTGATGAAAACCTGTGTTCAGAAAAAGGAATGAAATGAGAATTTCCCAACAGAAAGAGGAAGAGAAGAGCAAGCTTCTAAGGCTGATAAATGCAAACAATAAATAGAATGGTAGCTCAGTAAGAAATGTGTTTTTTCAAGTGATATTTCATATGGCAGGGAAGGGTGCTACGTAGAATTTTGGCAAGAAGTGCAAAATAAAACCAATTATTTTTGTCAGAGACAAACAGCATGTCAGAAGAACGTGAGAGGGGGCCTGGAACCACATGCACTGGTAGAAATGGAAGAGACAGAATTGATGACACAATAATCAGTAAAAGACAGGAAGCCTGAAAATACTGACCACCCATGAATTCAGTAAGACATCACAGTGATTCTATAAATAAATGTTGCTAATATTGGAAAAAAAAGAGATCAGTACAGCAATGATTTCCGAGTCTACATTTGTCACTTCACCTATACCAAGCTTTCAGTTATTTCCATACAACTTTGATATGTTTTCATGGATAGGAATATACAAATAGTAAACCTATAATTAAAAAAATGGAATTAATGTGCCAGAACTACTGAGCTTTGGGAAAAAAATCTGGAGAAGGTGCCTGATACTCCCCATCTCTCTACAATATTAGGTTCAGTCACAGACATCAGTTCATCTTTTGATGGTTAAAATTTACTCAAAAGTCCAGGTTTTCCCACTTCAGAATATTTCAGCTTTATGATTTTTTTTATCTTTGAGCAATTTGATCTCCTAAGTGCTCTAAAACATTATGCTAAAAAAAGCCTAATGGTATTCCTTATCTAGTATGTCTTACTGATGGTATGAAATTTTTTCCTCAGTTTACCAGTGTGAACATATATTGTTCAATTTTTAATTTAGTTTGTCTTCTGCTGTATTCTTTTTCGCATCAACAAAAAGTCTAGAGGTCAAATACAGGTCTCTTACTCATGTGGAATCCTACTGCCTCCTACAAGTATCAGCTGTCTTCAATGGAGAAAAAGAAGGTAGAATATGTTCCTGCTATTGGAAGAGAATCAACAGATCTCTTCATGATGTTTAGCCCAAAAGACCAAACATGTTTTCCCACAGGTGAGTTGGTACTGAGTTTGGAAAATTAATAAAATGAAAGAAAAGACATCAGTCCAGAAAAGTGTCACACATCTAAAGACACACACACAGATTAGACCAAGCTTTCTTCCTCTTTTCAAAATAAATTTGCAAAGAAGCACCACTTCTCCTGATTACTGCCAGAGTATTTTTCACAACCAAGAGCTAGAAAACTTTCACACTTCCGTAATCTCAATTCTTCAATTTAAGATAGCCAAAAATGATAGAGAAGCATCAGTAAAATACCATTTAAGAGATAAAATCCAATGTTAAGCTTTGTGGTTTCGTCCCCTAAATATATCTGCTTCCATCTTTAATATACAAAACTCTCACAGTAGGATTAACATTTTGGAAGGATGTGGTGCGATATGGATAATGGCAGTGATTCCATCTTTAAAAGTCAAAAGTCAGTTGTCCTTAAAAGTGCCTGGCATTGGGAAAGTACATTGGAGAGAAAAGTCATATTCATAGACATTCTAAATGTTTCTTAGTTCAAGGCTACCTTCATCTAAAAAAATATAATAGTCTGTTATTTCTTTTAGCTTCCCAGCTATCTCAGTTGTTGACATTTGCAGCTGTATGGAACTTCAAAGTAAGATAAGGTTATAATATGACAATTTTAATGTAGATTTCAGTGATCAATAGTAAAACATCCTTGCCCCAATAGAAAGTTTTGTTTCAAACAGTTTATAGGATATAGGATTTCATGATATACATTCATCTGTATAATTTTCCTCTAAGTCATTATAGTCAGACTTTTAAAATAATTTATTTCTGGTACAAGACACTATACAAATTGCTGTTTTGTCCTACAATTTTTCTATAATTGTACTGATTATACAATTATGCAGTAAAAACTTGACATCCCTTGAGGCAGGCTAAAGGTCTTACTTTCTCCCCCTTCCATCACTGATGCTTTCTTTAAAATAATGAAAACCTTCTGTGACTACCTGGTAAACTGAGGACAACCATTTTAAGGCTGCCTGTTTCCAACTTGCTTTCTTATGTCTAAATATTTCAGCAAATATTCAAGATCACACAAACCAGGCTCAACAGAACAAACTAACAGGGTGTCAGTCTTGACAGCCATCATCCTGTTATTGTTTCACATGAGATTCTCAGAGTCATTTTTAGCACAGTCTTTTTTCCTTTGTACTTTATATTAACAGATCGGTCAAGCCTGAAAAACACAACAGAAAAGTAGAAGCGCTTCAAGAATGCAGTGCTAACATCAGCCAACATAGTTCAGGAGTTTGACACCATAACTACAAAATAAGCATTTCTGGAATAAGCACAATTGAATAGGTTTTCAATAGGGACAGAAAACGCTGATCCATTTTCCAATACTGCAGAAAGAGCAAACCCAACTTTTTCAAAGGTGGGGTGAAGGGCAGGTGGGCTGAACAGACAGCCCAATCCTGGGTTAGTTAGTTCAGTGTGAGTCTTTGAAACACATACCTCAGACAAGCAGCCGAGAAGAAATCCATTTTAGAAAAGACGCTGAAAGAGTTTGATGTCCACCTGGCAAATTTCTTGTGCTGTTTGAAAAAGCAAGACGGTTCAGATTATGAACCGAGTTATATCTACAGCATCACAACCAGTCCTGATCAGTACGGAAATGACAGTAAGAGCTTCTAGCAGTGTACCTGATCAGAAAAACCAAGAGCAGGGGGAAATAGAAAGAAAAATGAGGAGGGAGCCCTTTCTTCCTTCGATAAACCTCATTTATGTGAAGCGTTTAGCCTTAAAGCAGAGTTTCACTATGGGAAGGAAAATGACACACACCTGCAATGCTAGGATTTTGACTACACCACTGCTTGCTTAAGCCCTTAATATGTTTTCCATGTTCAGGAACAACATGACCTCTGTTAACTTCTAAACAGTTCAGAGGAAAAAATCTTTAATTTAAACATCACCCCCATCCCAACTGACAAACATCCAAAAATATAAAGCCAGTGAAATCCATCTTGTAAGAAAATGCTGTGCTGTCAAAAATTCCTGACTGTAGCTATTGAAGCATTTTTAAAAACACTAAAATTGGATTTTCTCCTGAATTATATGCTTAACAATAACTACAAAGCAAGCATTCAGAAATGATAAGAAA
>VXBW01005696.1:1270543-1290439 GCA_013400375.1 Thinocorus orbignyianus | reverse complement strand
GGGAGGGGGAAAATGGGATGACACCCCATGCAGATAGCTAACAAATGAACTAAGGTCTAGGATTTAACATCTTGCTGGCTTACCTGATAAAACATGAATTTCAAATGTATTATTAGGTAAAAAAACCCAAACCAACAAAACCCAGGAGACAGTGATGATGAAATGCTTGAAGTGCTCCCTAATAAACTTGTTCAGATTCCCAGTTCCAAAAGATTACTGAGTATTTATAAATTGCTGCATTCTCATTGGGAAGAAAAAAAAAAAAAGAAAAAAACAAACAAACAAAAAAAAAACCTCTGCAGTATCCTCTCTGCTTCATTCTCGGCTTCCTGTTCTGAGGCTCACTCTATGGTACCTAATACAAATCAGCAAATAGCAGGCAAAAGAAAAAAAAAAAAAGAGAAACAAAAAAAGAAAAGAGGGGGGATGGGTGATGAGGAAGAGAGATAGAGAACAGGGTGAAGAAGGAAAAAAATGGGAAAATAAAAAGATACTGAGCTATCACCTTAAAGGACAGCCCCATCTACTGGCAAAAGAAATGAACCTGCTGTAAAGATTGCTTTTTAAACGATTTTCTGACTTAAACGAGTCTGAAAATCTCCATCTCCGTGTTCCTTCAGCAAGGAACAAAGGGCAGGGGTTCTGCTGAGAAGTAGGTTTCCTTATCCAGTGTTAAACAACTACAAGTTTTCTTTAATTTTGACTTCTTTCTGTTAATTATTTGTCTCTGAAACATGAGAAGGGAATAATTTGGGTAAGGGTGGTCTGTTATGAAAGCACGAGAAACCTTTCCAGGTCAGCCCCCGGCATTCTGTAACTAAATGCTACCTGCTCTCTAACTAGTTTTACACCTCCCAACTGAGCAGTTGTGGTAGATTCAACATCTTCAGTGATGTGGTTCAATCNAAAAAAAAAAAAAAGAGAAGGTTCCTGTGCCAAAGTCATATGACATGTCCATCTCCTATAGACACATTGCCAATCTCACAGCCTGGAACACGACTGCCACGTCAGATCTATACATTCCCGTGTATTCAGATGACAGCTGCGCAGCCAAATCTGGAACCTAGACAAAAAAATGCTCCTTTTTAAAATTCAGACTGCTAAGTAACAGTAACTGGTAATACAACAAACTGCAGCTGCATTGGATCAGCCTCAGTTTGAGCTAAATCAGACAGCATTGTGTATTTCTCAGTTTGCTTTCTTGACAAGGAAAGAAAAAAATAAAAAGTGGAATGGGGTTGGCCATCAGCAAACACTTCTGAAATCCCTGGTTTTAGCCATGGTGGAGAGGGGTGGGTGCAGGAAAGGTGGGTGCAGGAAAGGAATGGGACAGTGATAGGAAGGTGAGAGGTGCACAGAAAGAGGGTCAAAAATAATACAACTTTTTTTTTTCATCGTGCAATACAATTTTGGCATGTAAAGCTAGAAGAAAATAAACTAATTGATATCTGTATGCAATAAGGCTGTCATCTATGATATAGCAGATCCTTAACACATTGACCTGTGATTCAGTGACCCCAGGCAGCTATAATGAGTTTGATCCACTGGAGTAAATTCCAGTATTGTTCTGATATCTCTTTTTAAAATATTTTTACATCATGAGGTTTTGATTGTTTAATTTTTGCTTGAATCCAAGCTATGTGAAGCTGAATTTCTTCACCTTCCAGTGGCAGCCTGACATGCTTGGCCTTTCACAAGAAGCACTTGGAATCTCTCAGTATAATACCTAATTTTCAAGCATTTATCAATACAGATTATTATTCTATTGTTCTAACAATGAAATCAAGTTCATAATTTTAAAAATATTTTCTCTGCAAATATTACGATTAGAAGAACATAGCAAGCAACCTTGTGACACTGAATATTTAGTTAAAAAGCTCCAGAATATATCCAAATACTAGTACTCAAATGCTGACACCAAAGGGCAAGACCAAGCTGGATACAACCATGCAACCTCTCTCGTTTGCATATGCCTGAGTGCTAAATTGGAAAGACTTCACAGGCTTTCATGTTTCACCCCTGTCTCCGTCACCAGTTTTGAATTTATCTTTTCTGCTAGCACTACTGGTAGGCTGCTAAATAGCTCAGGCAGGTCCCCACTACCCAAATTCAATTCAATTCTACGACCTTGAGGTAGAAAGTTCTACAAACCATTATCTTCTTATTATCAGCTGGTAAAACGCTCTTTGACTGTTTGATTCTTATTTAGGTATAACTGTAAAAGATGAGTTAGCTTTTTGTCATACTTTTGCAAAATTCTTTGGGGTCATGAAGAGCATTTGCAGGTGAAAAATTACTTTGCAGTGCTACTAACATTCCAACTCAGAATTATCCTTAGAATTTTAAATACTAAACACATATTCATATACCATTGCTGATGCCAATTAATTATTCCCAGAAATATTTCTGTTCACAAAGGATGTTTCTGAAAATGATGAATTGTCTGGTGTTTATAAATACAAATTTATCACTAGGTTAAAAGGCAGAATACTTAGCTTGAATTTTTAATATTACTTCCTTCAGTCATTGCTACAGTTAGGGCATTCTTGATATTTTACAGGAATTATTCCTCTAAAATGTTGCATTTTGAAATGAAATAAAGACCACAAAAGGAAACAATGAACTTGGAATCTGGATAGCTGGAACAATAAACACCAGGTAATAAAAATCCTAGAAATACCACATGTGCCTATCGTTTTAGTCCTGAACATAACAGTGAACACACAAAATTTCATCCCAGCTTAACATATTATGAAAGCATACAGTTTTCAATAGTCTTAGAATGTTTATTTAAGCATCAATAGAGGTTCAGCATAGGATGATTAATATGACCGGTGACTTTAAGAAATCTTCAAGTATCATTGACAGAATACTGAAAACATTTTTTTGTAAGCAGCATTTCTTTTAGCTCAGATTTCACTGGTCACACTGGTATAACCAGGTGCTCAAGTTCAGCTCCACCAGTTCATAATATCAGGCAAACTGATAACATTTGTAGTTATCTTAACAAGCTCCTTTGCTGGCTCCTTGAATCAGTGTCATCTGACTGGTGTTTGAGAAAGAAGACATTATCAATACACTAGCAAATCCTTTCCAACTGCTAAAGAGCTAAAGCCCTCAAATTCTTATATTTTTTAATATTTTAAATGTGTACATAGTGCCACAATTGCAGAAAACAAACAAAAAAAAGGTATAGATTTCTCAATGACAGCTTCTCCAACTCTAAGACAAACAGAAAGTTAGTAAATAAAATATGGTCTCTCTTCCCTCTCCCCCCAGAAATCTAACTTGCTTTTTTACTGTCTTTAAACAAATGGATACTGCTAAGAGCTAGTAAAGTAATATTCAAACCCAAGCAAGTCTAGGATACTCATTACATTTACTTTGGAAATCTTTGACCATTTCCCTGCAGGTATGGTGACAACCTCTCCCATCCTGAGTGCCTGAGGAGCAATCACCTCATTGGGCTAGAGCTGAAGCAACTATCCAATAAGCCCAAAGGAGACCACTTTCTTACCCTGCACAGCAGGGACACAGTTGCCAGGCGAACTTCTGTTGCAGCCTTGAGCTTGCAAGCTTGCAGATTTCAGATTCTGCAGACCTGGTAACTGCATTACTGGAGATTTGTGGTTCACTTGCCCTCATACAAATTTTGACCAGTCTTACTCTTGGCTCTGCCTCAGGAATTACTCTGCAAATGTTTAAAAGCACTGGTGAAGAACAACCCAGTACATTTTTCACTCAAGTGCCACAAACTGCCCACCCTTAATGATCACCAGGCACTAGGAGATTCTGGTTTTCTTCAGCACATGAAAGGATTCATCTGGATGTCCTTCTCTGGTGATTCTCTGTAACACAGTCCCCTGTTTGAAAGGGACCTATAATGAACTCCAGCTGAATAAAAAGAGAATGTAGTTCTTTTTGTCACTATCCTGTTGCAGCATTTGTGCTACAAATATTACAGTTCTGTACAATCTAGAAAAACCTTTAAAATTAACCTTAGAAGCTTAGACGTTCAGTAATGGCAGTAAACCACGCAAGTAACACTGCAGAAGAGCATGTTCCATATATGTGATGAATAAAGTGTTAACAGCAATACATATATTAATCTCACTGTCTGAAGGTACAGTTTATTTATCAAAACATTAATAAATCAATCTTGATTCCTTACAGTATCTCTTTCTAGTGTTCCCGGAATGAATTCTGTGAATTGCAGTGGGGATGGAAAACAGCTAATGGAGTAATTCATCTAATATGTAAGGAATGAGCCATCGAAGATCCTCCATGGACAAGCAGGTGAACATGATAATCCAGGGGGCTTTTCCTCTTTCTAAACTTGTGAATCAATTGTACTGCAAATCACAGAAGAGCTCTACAAGCAGTTAAGGATGAAAAAACACCATTGTGGAGAACCAGGACCTGGAAAAATGATGTAGACTGTAGCAACACAGAACAGAAGACTGCATCCAACTAGCTTCAATGAAAAGTGAGAAAAACAGTAGTAATTTTTTGCACAAGAAACAGAATACTTCTGCCAACTTCTAAACAGGTATCTTCAGAATATAGACCATTTCTACAGAAATAGATTTTTGTCACATTTGGAATGTCTTTGTGTACTAGATGCAAATAAAAGTTGGCAGCTCTGGGTAGTGAAAGATCTACACTTGTGAACCCAAACTTACCTGGAAAGCTTGTGAATTCCACTATTAGTCTTATATTTAGATGTTACATGGGATAAACTAAACCACAAATGTTTGCAGTCTTTCTTTTCCAGTTTAACACTAACATAGCATATGATTGTCATCACAATGTATATCTCAACTACTCAATTAAAACAAGAAGATAAAATCCGAGATATAAATATCTTTATAGAAACTAATAGTCTAATGCATACTCCTATACTTTGCTTACATTACGGATTACAAAATCTGGTCTCACCACCTTTTATGCTAAGCATATTGTTCTAAACTAATTTAATTCACACACTTTCATATTGTTTCCATGCTCCTCAGTTTTAGAGAGATTCCCATGGCTATGAAGACAGCACAGAAACTCCCTTGCAGGACAGAAGACTAGTACTGTGAGGAAAAGTGAAAACAAAAGTTTATCAGAAACTGAAGCTGCATATTGTGATTTGACAGAATATGCAGAATATTGAAAGCAAGCTAGTGATGTAGCCATGGATTTGACAATTCCAGTAAACCACGGGAAAATACCAGAAGGAGGCACTGACCACTAATAGTCTATATCTTGCACTGAAGTTGGTTCAAGACACCTTACAGCTTGAATTCAACTTCTCAGACCCAAAGTGATATACCAGCATATAGGATATATAAATACACACAGGAAACACCATTTTCTAACACTTAGTATCCTACTGAAGCATCTGCAGCTTGCTATGTTGAGAGGTACAGCGTCTGCCCGGCTATGAACCATGATGCCAAAGATAAAAATAGCACTTCCAGAAACCCACCATACATTTAAAGGCAATAAGTATTATTTTTCTCTTCTAATTGAATAGATAGGTTATTAATAGTCCTTAAGCCTGTAAGAAAATATTTCAAGCACCCACACTTGAAATGAGATGGAACACAGTGTACTTATATATAAGAGAGTAACTATTTTAGAACACTTCAGGCAGCAAGAATCAAAGAATTTGAAGCACATCATTACAATACTGTGTGGTACTTAGCAGTTTTGTTCAAAGTTCCTCTACTATGCTATTACTTTAAGAGTTTGTTTGCAAGACATAGTTCTGTATTGTGAAATATAAAATGGTCTCTGTGCTGGAGCACGTCCAGAGGAGAGCTACCAAGCTGGTGAGAGATCTATATAACAAGTCATATGAGGAGCGGTTGAGGGAATTTGGCATGTTTAGTTTGGAGAAGGCTGAGTAGAGATGTCATTGCCCTCTACAACTACCTGAAAGGAGGTTGTAGAGAAGTGCGTGTTGGCCTCTTCTCCCAAGTAAATAATAACAGGACCAGAGGAAATGGTCTGAAGTTGTGGTGGTGGAGGTTTAGATTAGATATTAGGAAGAATTGCTTTACAGAAAGAGTGGTCAGGCACTGGAACAACCTGCCCGGGGAGGTAGTTGAGTCACCATCCCTGGAGGTATTTAAGAAACATGTAGATGTGGCTCTTTAGAGCATGCTCTAGTGGCCGAGATTGTAGGGGGTTTGTGTGTGTATGGTTGGACTCAATGATTTCAGAGATTCTTTCCAACCATGAAGATTCTGTGATTCTGTGATACACTGCATTGCAACAGAGGTGTTTTCAAGATACCAAAAATGAGTTACATTTTCTTTCACAATGTGATCAATGAAGGCACCAGCCTGGTATTTCTACTAAATCACAGCATAGATTTGCATGATTGTCATTGAAAAAACCCAAACCAACACCCCCAAGTAATTTAATAACTGATAAGGTAAGACCACGATGAAAAGAAAACTGACTGCTTAGCTGTTCTTTTCCAGAGAAAGAGAGCTTTTAAAAATTATAAGAAAATGATAAAACAATTTACCTTACAAACAAGTGCTGATAATAAATTCTATCAGCTATTTCTAGAACAGTGTGAAGAATCACTAGTCTAGGGAGGCAAGTCCACTCTTCCCATCAAAATTAGTTTTAATCTAATATTAACATGTAATCTTATACTAATATTCAATCTTACTTTGATTTAAGAAAGGGATGTTGATATTTATTCTTAGAGTGAGCAATTACTAATAGTTAGAGCAATTAGACATGAAAATTCTGTAAATGTCATATTGTCAATAGAAAATAATTTTTCATTTTCTATTTTCTGTTTTGAAAATCACTAACATAATTCAATGCACATATCACTATTTTTAAGTTAATATATTAAATGAAATCTTTATTGTAAGCTGTTAAATATAAGTTGTTGATATAATGCTGACCAAAGTTTCTCTCAGGTATTTTTGCTATAAATTCCCCTATATTTTGGAATTCATTAATGTTTCTTTAATTTGTATTATTTAATGTTTACAAATTCTATCCCCTGTGCTCACATGATGTACATTACAGAACCCCAAAAGAAAAAGTTGCTGTCCAAGGTACTATACATAAATACGTGTTTTCTAATTAATCTCTCAAATGCATTAAAAATATTTTCAAATTTATTGTATAGTAATTGTCTCTAGCAGGTAAGATAGCATTGCTGAAATTCCCTACATGATACTGCAGTATCAGTGTTATGCTGTTACTTTCCAGGGCCTCTTCTGCTGCATTCCAGTATAATCAGACATTCCAGCACCTGAGAATACTCAGGAAGTATAATTCACGTAAGGACAAACCTGTTCCATGTTTTATTACAGACTGATTTTCAGCAGGGTGTAAATACAAAAAAATAATAATTTGCATTCTACATGCTGCATGTAAAAATCTACCCTCTAATATAAATCTAGCTAACATGTACTGTTCAGGCATTCTGCAGAGCAATCACTAATGTACTTTTATCTGCAGTATTCATCTTACATATTTCAGAAGCATATAGATTCACGCATTCATGCAGTAAATAGCAAATAGCATCCTAGATTCAACTGCTACTTCAAAAAATGACCAGAGATTGTGAAATAATTTTTTTTAAAATTTTGTTTTGTTTAATAAAAGAAGCATGTTTGTAATTTGCAAGTCTAAAACAATGCAACAGCCAGGAACTGCAGTAAACCTCTCAGAGCTAATAGCTATATCCAATAATGCTTTCCCACACTACATTCAAGCAAATGGATTTCATTCACTGCTTAATCAGTCAAATTAACAATAATCCCCATATGGTTAGAAAAGATGTTTGTTAAACAAACCCAATTTATGATTTATTTATTTTTAAAGCGTCTTAAAGCTGAGATACCTAGAAGAACTACTACTCTGCTAATTCAATCATGCTGACAGAGCTGGTTTCACCTAGCAAATTCTCTCTGCAATTCACAGCATGGCTGACAGCTATCTGCATAGAAAAATAGCACAGTAACCATTTAGATCATGCAAAAACATTTACCTGAGAAGATGTAGCAAAGATCAGGATCCAGCTTCCAGACCCCATGAAGCATGAAGCTGAGGGAGCAATCCAGTAGCTTGCTCAGGCCAGCAGTATCTCTCCTACACTTGACCTAGACTGCCTTACATAATGAGGAATCGGTGCTGTATCCTGTGTGGAGGAGCAAGCTGAATGTCATCACTGGCAGAAGTAGGAAGAACTGGCAGCAGGCAGGCTGGTAGTTAGCATGGAGATCACGAAGTCTGCTTTCCCTGAGTGCTCTGGGAGAAAACAGAAAGAACAGCTCAGAAATGCTGGTGTCATTCCTCCCCTGGAACGAATAACCGGAAGGAGCCAGGGTGTTACTAACCTGAGACAGACAGCAAGCGCTAAAGCTGCATCTGTACCTGCTATCAAGGTAGCAGAATTCCTGTCACACTCTGTTGAGAGGACTGCATAGCTACAGCTAATAGGAGAGCAACAGCAAAGCAAAGTAAGGAGGGAGACACTCAAGACTGCAGCTGCATACTCCTCTCTATATATTACGCATTGTGGTGAGTAAAAGAAAAGCAATGGTATAAGATAAAATACTGGGATTAATTTCCACAGGGATGTGCTAGTCCCATACATAAATCTTATTGCATGCAAGTAAGTTTCTAGAAAAATAACCATTTGTTACCTGTTTTGCCTTGTGTAACAGAGGTTAAAGTCCTTGCATTAAGATATTTTGATATTTTCAGGAAAATGGTGGATAAATTATGTTCCTGGTTGTGAATATGTTTACAGTCATTTCTGTTATTGCTATTGTCTGGAAAGAAGCTTTGGGATACTTCCTAGTTTATTATTGTTTGGGTCACACCAGCTCTTTGTCTGTGGGGGCACGAGAAACAAGTATCCAGGCTTAGCCAGCAGTTAGAAACCATATAGCCTTGTAATTTACACCACCAGCTTTATATTAATTAAAATCATGGCATATAACTTGTATTCCATATTGTATTTCACTTGCATATTTGAATAATAACTAAAGAGCTTTAAATACTGATAATGCATATATAAATTTTTCTTGTATGAATATTTTGGGTGACATAGTTTGTCCTTACAAAAGAAGGCAGAGGTTCCACTAAGATGGGGCATCTTAAGTTTTCTAGTTATATTTGAGACAGCTTGATCAGGCACAATCAAGAGTAAAGCAATTGAACACAAATTCCTGATGTCACAGATCAATATCTCTTGATAATGAATATACCTACTGAGAGATAAAGAAAGTATCATTTAATAATAATTAATGTTCCATTCTATGAAAGTACTGCTGTATTTTATGGTCCTTCTTGTTTAAATTAAATGGGCTTGGGTGAGTGAGTTAAATAATAGACATAATATTCAATTTAGCTCTGAAATTTGCCAAGCTGAAATCCTGGACTGCATTAAATACAAGAGTATATTGGAACTCAGCAACAACATCATACCAACGTCAGAATACAGGTCACTAAACTCACTGAAAGTTTTAATATCAATGTGGAACATTGGCTGGGTTTTACCAAAGTCACCTTAGGTACAGGAACTCTTAGTTCTGCCCTTAGAAGAGTAAACATGATTTGAGCTGTGTTTTCAAATGGGAAAATCAAGGTGCAGGTGAAAGGAATTAAAATTAAAACTTTTTGTTTACAAAATCTATATAAATTATTATTTCTTGTTTGTAAATAAACATAAAATGACTTTTCTAAAAAATTTGATCAGGTTAAAGAAAAATATGCTTGAGCGTCACTGTTTTCTTAAATGTATTTTCCTAGTCCCTTGCTGAATGATTTTTTTTTTTTTTCCGAGAGTGGAAAAAGGAGCATTTGACAGAAAAAGTATATCAGTAATGACCTAGGATATATTAGCTTTAAATCTAAAATATGATGTGAATACCAAAAAAACAAACAAAAAATCCCCAATAACCAAGGGAAATACCATTTGAGAATGATCTTTTTAAACAATTATTGCTGTATTTGAAATCAGTAACTTTTTATCCAATGAGTGAGTGCAATTTATCCCACATGAGTAAATAATATAAAAAAAATCTTGCTGCATTTATTTTTTCACTTATTGGCATTGACTGTTAACAAGGAGTCCCTATTAATGCTTTATATAATTTGTATGTACCAACCTCTACTTCTGGGATTTCAAGTGTTAAATTAGAGTACTTGCTTACAAGAAAACTATTCACATACTGGACCCTGGTTAATCAAGAGGGGAAAATATCACGACTTGTATTAGGCTATGAGAGCATACAACGATAGTCTAATTAAAGTGCAAAAGGTTGGTGATTCTGTTGATCACAGCACTCAAAACAGCAAAGCAACCAAACTACTCATCTAAAGCCAGCTCAGAACCACAGCACAGTTATTACAGCACCAGAATAATCTGCCTACAGATCACCAAAAGCTGACTGCATCAGGTAGAAAAATAAGTAAAGTTTATAGGCAAACTATAAACTATAAATACACAAAAATTGAGTAGCAAATGCTACCTAAATGAACAGAATACCAAACCTGACTGTCAGCATTGCAAAAGCAATACGCAGTTTGTTTGATGCTACAGTTCAGGCAAACTTGGCTAAGTTTGATAAAGCTGATTCCATCTTTGGACAAAATGATGAACTAGATATTCCTTCAAAGCTTTTCTCATCTCATTTTCTATGATATTGCCTATAAACTGTATGTCCAATTGCAGAACAATGACTGTCTCATTATACTCTTTTGTCATGAGGATAATTAAATACAAAGTAATGATTTGTAAACATGAAGTTATTGTTCAGAATACACCTATGAGCCATAGTTTTTGTCCGGAGGTAAAAAACTGTTTACTTCTCTCAGGAATTCCCCACCTTGTTCTTCCATGGAGCCAAAAAACTTTTACAATAGTTCTTATAAATAATTTTGCTCTAGATTACCTTGGTGTGATCTGTTGCCAAATCAAGACTATCTTAACACAAATTGATACACAAAACTGCTGACATATAGGACTTAAAGGCTGTTTCTGAGCCAGCTGCACTGATGATGTGAGTAGTAGAGTCTAATGCTTGAGGGTGGTAGGAAAATAAGTCAGATTTATATCACTCTCAATGACCAAATTAATCATTCTGATGCCACAGCAGCTAGAAAGATTTCTCTCAAATTATATAAAGTAAATGCAGCTTTAAAAAAATATCTTTGAAAAATTGTATTCTTTTGCAAGTGACTGTAGAACAAAGCTGCTGATTGGAAAAGAACAGGCTAGACTAGCCCTTACATCAGGAAAGGGATGAAAATATGAAAGTTTGAGAGTTTAATGTGAGGAGTAGAAAACAAACTAGACCAATTTGCTATACCTGTCTTACCAAGATAATGCTAGTGAAGTTTTATAGAAGACTGTAGCCTATGAAACAAGTTCTGGAATTTTTTTTTTATGGAAAATTTGGCAGTAGACCTTAACAATGCTTATCACTAAATTATTCTTACTGACTTTATGTCCACAAGGTTCTTTTTATTCCATGCTTAAATGAAGGAAGGAGTATCTCATAGACATTACTGCTGCCAACAACCTTGAGTAAACAGGACGAATTTTTTTAGACACCTTGCTCTTAAGATGCCTTGCACATAAATAAATCATTACTTGAGGTTTGCTCATACTAAGATAGATTACATTCGGGATTTGATGAAACATTAAAATGCTCCAGTATCACTGACTGGAGAGATGTCTACAATATCTTGAGGTGCAGGTTTTTAGTTTTTTCCCGTCCTTCTATGACCTTGCTTTCATTTCTCAAGATAATTTCTCCCTTGCATTCCTGAACAACTTTCACAAATGATTCATACTGAAATTTGTAAAAAGTGGTTCAAAGTCTTCAAAAGATAGAACCCAGTACCAATTCGAACCCTGTATTTAGACCTGATATCACATAATCATAAATGGAGAGGGTGGCATCCATATGCAAGTCTTCTACCCAAGTCTCTCTGAAGATAATGGCATACCTCATATCTCATTTTTGAGATAAGTAGCAAAAGCTTTTTGATTTGTTTCTTTCAGTATTATCTAACAGCTCAAGACCCAAATTTCTTTGACGTGTATTTTCTATTGTTTGACCAAGTCATATCACAACGAGGATCACAATAAAGATTTTTCTCCTCTAGTTGACTAGACTTTCTAGAGTGCCTGGCTGATGCCAAAATTCAGCTAGGTAGAAGGACAACTCTAAATATCCTTTTATTTTTAGATGATACCTTACAAATCTTGCAATTGCATTAAAGAGCATTTTAAAAAGTAGTAGTATTTCCAAACATAGTAAATTGTGTGTTTTACATGTAAGATATGCCAGTATTTTCAAATCTCCTTTCCTTAGTATTCTACAATATTTAATATTCTACACATTTAAATGAAGGTCCCTGATTTTCTTCCAGATGTCCAAGTATTAGAGCAATGATAGATGAACACTAAATTCTCACATTCAACACGTAAACTCCTCAGAGAGGTATCACTAATTTTGTACACACATGCATTTTCTGATACTTAACATTATACATTATCCTAAAAAAGAACTCAAAAATTATTACCCAAATAAGCATAAAACCTTTCTACAATTTAACTATGAACATTGTGTAGGTCAAGGTCACAGTAATCTTAATATTCATTTGACTTATCTTTGACATCTTTTCCTCTGCAATAAAACTAGCTATGATACACTTTGAAATTCCTTTCCCAGATTTTTTTTGGTAAGATTTATAGGGCTGCCTATTATGCCTCTGAGAGTGACTATAAACTGATTTCCCAAGCCACTATTTTTGTACTTATCTCATAAAAAGCCCCATCTGCTGTTTTGCATATTAATGCTAGAAGAAAATGTCAAAAATAGGGGAAAAGAAAGAAGTCAAAATTAAAAAGCAGTTAATTAAGCACTCGATAAATATGCCTATTTATTTTGAGTAAATGAATGATCTATATCAACTGAAAAAAATCAGCACTGGTAGACTTTTTGTTGAATTTTCTTCTGTCAATTACTCCAAGATTTTGAATGCAGATTTTAAGGTTTTTTCTTAATTATCTCCCTAAACTAGTTCTTATGAGCTGAAAAGCAAGAAATAATACATACTCAGTTTTGGAGACTAAGTTGTTTAAGTTGCAATTAATTCATGAAAACTTTTTTCTAGAAATTGTAGTGCTAGTACATTGAACTCCAAGGCATGAGCTACTGATGCCTAAGAACAATGTTAATTTATGTTGCAGCATAATAAATGTACCATTAGCACTAAAAGAAATAAGGCATCCATTTTAGTTTTTCTTTTTTTCCCCCAAACCTTCCAAAATAACCCACAACATGCATGATTTGTGATACTGAATCAACAAAGACACAGAACTGCCTAACACAAAATCTTGAAAGACCTACTGCAATGGACTAGTTCATAGGATTGGTATCCCCTCTAGCAATACATAAAGATACAATCAGTACTGATTGCATATATTAATTTCTTATTTTTGTCTTTCTTAAGTTGCATGGGACCTGGACCTGTCAAAAAAACTTTATTTAGCCTTTGTTAGGTTTTAGTCTCTTCTCAATTCTTTGAAATGCCTATAGTTCTAGAGAAAAAAAAAATAAATTCAGATTTCTTTCTTTATAGAAAAGTGGTATTTCTTGTATCTTTTTTGACAGAAATTTTAGAAATACGCTTAATAACTGCAGGGTAACAAGGGTGTAGATGACCCGTTAGATGCTTTCAAAAAATCTCTTTGATTCCTACCAAAGAAAATATTCCACCTTCTGGATTCTGTTTCTCTTACTTTCATGATTTGGATGTTTCCACGAAGTAACACACATTCTTTTTGGTCTCTTGCTTTTCTTCCCAAGGGATTCCTAGCCTCTTGGGCATAGTTTACAATATAAGAGATCACAGTTGCCTAAAAAAGAATCCTGTGTCTCTAGCAAATTTTCAGGTCTCTAGAATCTATAGCTGTCCTCCTAGAGGACTTACTGAGCAGTAATCAAACCTTTTCAGGCTATATATTCCACATCCAAAATTTAGGCTTGCAGGCTAGAACCACTCAAAGGCAAAAGACTACTGACTTTAGACTATCCAGAGGGTTAAATGTGGATGATGCACAGGTGTCCGGATGAGAGCTTGCTTCTGTTTTCTTATCTCCTCTACCAAAACAAAGATAAAGACTAGTAAGAATGAGACTAATTTTGCAGTTCAATATCTTTGACCTAAACATGGAACCTACATCGAGCGCTGAGAGACACGGTGGTCTAACACACCCAATCTTCCAAATCTTCTTTGTAAATTGAGTGTAGTCCCTTGCAAAGCAGGAGGATTCAGGGTATTGTCAGTCAGTCACATTCTGCAGCTCCCAAGTTCTGAGGTTCTCCAGTTCAGTGCTTGGCTGAGTGGCTTGCCCAGAGAAGTTGTGGATGCGCCATCCCTGGAAGTGTTCAAGGTCAGACTGGATGGGGCTTTGAGCAACCTGGTCTAGTGGGAGGTGTACCTGCTCATGGCAGCAGGGTCTGGAATTCAGTCGCTTCCAACACTTCTATGATTCTGTGATATGCAGTGTACTATTTATCTATATAGCAAGACGTAATCCTTGACAATGCTTTTCATATACTTAGGATTGCATACACATTACACTTACAATTCAAGTGCTACCATGTCTAATGTTGAGCTTAGAAGCACTAAATATAAGCCTTCAAAAAGATTTGAACACTGTGTCATCTGAAGAAAACTCAGTAGTTCCTAGAATGCCTTCTTTATTAAACATTTGTTTTACCTGTCAAAAGAAGTTTTTATTTGGTCACTATTAATTAATTTTTCATTCTCCACTAAATAAAATGAACACAAGCATTGTGCAATCAGAAGTAGTATTTTGAAGCTTACAGGACAAAGAGACAAAAAAACTCTGTTATTGTTTAAAAGATAGATCTTTTTGCTTATCTTGCTCATTTTTTTGACATAGCTATATCTTACTCAGTAAACGGAATGTCCTTGTAAGCCACTGTGGCTTGCTGTCAGGCAGAGTAAGAAAACAATTAACCATAAACTGACCAAAGCAGTGCATAAAATGCTTTGTCTTTTAAAGATACTAGCTTTATAAGTTTATCTCTTTTGGACTAATTCCACAGTGTAAAGAAAAAGAGATTTCACAAAAATCTATTGTAAAAGTTGCCCTTCCTTCAACCACTCCTAGTGAGTCATTCTTTAAGATTCGGCTACAGCTATACTCAAATCATTTCATTTTTAGATGTCAATAAGGGAAAACAGATTTTTTTTTTCTTTTTTTTTTCCTCCTTTTTTTTCCATGTCATCTCAGATTAATTCAGCAAATTCTACTCTTTACAGCACTTTAAAGAAGGAAAATTCTTCACTTCAGCATATTTACTGCTTCAACAGTAATTAATTTTTATTTGAAGCTGTGGAAATGTGACCTTGAGAAAGACATCTCTCTACTCTTCATTTTCATTCACAGTGCAGTACTGGGATGCCTACCACAGTCCTGTCATAGACCATGTTCCTCCCAGAACCAGTATCTCAATTTATGTCAGCTTTGAATCATTGCCTTGCAAAAAGCAGATTTTGGTCTCCTTGTGACTAAAGGTGAACTTGCAAAGGAAATCAAGCAATGCAAATTTATCTGTTCTCTTGCCTAAGAAGAACTGACTGGAGCCACCTGAAAGCTCCAGGTCTAAATAGAGTCATTTGGGAGACTGAGCTCCCTCTCACAGGAGATGTGAGGATTCCTGTGGTACCCAAATAGAAATATGAATAGGACTTTCTGCCTATAACCACAGCTCTGCAGTCTTGAACATTCCAGTATTTCTATTTTGATTCACTGTCTTCCTGGAAACAGTGGATTTTCCATCGAGCTTTCCATACCCTCTCCTTCAAGACTGCAAGAAGAGGGCCAAGTAATTTTTTATTTTTTCTTTTTTAACATAGGACTTCTCTGAGGATGCTAATTTTATAATTGCTGCTCCCTTAACCTTAATCCTAGGCAGGGTTGCTCTGGTGTTGGTTGTAGGGCCATATTGATATTTTCCTTCTACACCCTCTGCCCTGCCTTTTGTTACGCTGAGTCAGCTAGAGTAGTAATGTTATTCTAGAATTGGAACCCTATGTTACAAACTGCCATTGTTGAGAGCTAATCTTAAGCATTTTCAACAGCAATATAAAAATGAATGCTAATCCCTGGTGACTTTACTCAGTTGCAGCCACTTTCAGATAGTAAATTAATTTTAAGCAATTAAAGTTGGAAAACACAAGCAGCACTGTTTCATAGAACTTTGGGCCTCACAGGCTAGAATGCTTAGTCTGAGCTTCACTCTGCTAGATTTAGCTCAGTTACTCCTCTAATGAAAGTAAAATTTACTAATTTTGACTGAAATAAAAAGATTAAGCAATAGGGTGACAAAGGGCACACAACAAAGGGAAAGAAATGCTGCAAATGCCTCTGTGGGCAAGTGATTGCTAGGTGAAATGTATCAAGATGTCCTGCACCACAGGAGAGAGGAAGGAAAAAGCCCTTGAAAATCTTTTTTTGCTGATCTGAACTGTAGCTCCAAGCTTGACAATCACTTTTAAGTTCAGTTCATGAGGAAAATACAGCTGGCTCATTCCCACTAGTCCTTCAGACTACAGGTATATTCCAAAAACTAATCCCCAGTGGCTAATTTATACTGCCTCAAAGCAATTCAGAGAAAAAAAGAATAAACAGAATACAGCTGACTAATTTAAGCATCAGGGAGAAGTTATTTCACGACCTCTAAAGGACATAATATGATTTTAATAATTTTAAAGCAGAACTCTTCCTATTAGCCATAGGAAAATACTCTTTTAAGATGAAATGAAAAGGAAATGCTAAATTAACATATTCCAAGATGGAAGTCAACAGTTTAAATCTGCTTTGCTCTGAACCTGAATTAAAGGCCCAGGCCAGTTGTATGTCCATTGCCTTTTGTATTAGTTGTTCCAACACTTATTTACAATGAACTGCATTTTACAAGGTGAACTCATCTACTGTCAATGGCTGGTCTTTAATATTATTCCATTGTTGCACATGCTGGGAAGACTCAGTGTAATATGTTTTCCAGCAGTCATGTGTGCTTCTTAATTTTCTCTTCAGCATGTTTACAAGCTGAATTCTTCAAGCCTGGTTTAAATCTCATTGCCAGTCCCTCAAAACACTTTTGTGGCTCTCCCACAGCCTGTTAGCAGAACTTCAGAATCTTTCTTGAACAAAAGGCAGAATATCCTAAAGAAACCTAATCGGGACAACATGTCCCAACTCATACCATGCTCATGTCCCTGCTTCTACTCACTGCTCCCCATTCTAGTCACCACAAGATCACATTGGCCTTCTCACCTGGAGGTGTTTTTGGCTTTTAAATCTTTCATGGTTGGACTCAATGATCTTAAAGGTCCTTTCCAACCTAGATGATCCTATGATTCTTGCTTCTTTTGAAAATGAACCTTGTTATCTTGTATTCATTCTGAAGTCCTAACTGTTGTAACTTGCATTTGACTATATTCAAATACAGTGTTTTCAACTCAAATCTTTAAACCAGAATACTCAGCTTGCCCTTAAACAGCAACCTTATTAACCTTGTTCTTATTTCATGTCATCTACAAACTCTGCTACCAAAAAACCTTAAAGTATGGTTTGTATAACTGACAAAAATACTGAATACACCAAATAAAGAAGTTATTCATAGACAGTTCTTCCCAGAAATAATACCACTCAGTTACACCTTCCCACTTAGTAATATTTTAAAATCTACATGTCCCCATTAGGAATATTTTAAAACCTATCAGTCCAGATTGTAGCCCACCTAATAAACTCTCAATAAGTTCCAAATAAAGTATTTAATGAATAAGTGATACTTAGGGCCTTAAAAAAACCCTGCAACAACTATGCTTCTGTATTTGCCTAATAAAATAGATCTTTGATACTGTCAAAAAAAAAGGAATAATTTAACAAGGCTTATCTTTGTGCTGATTACCATAATTACCACTTTTTTCTAATTTTCTGTTACTCGAGTCCAAAAATCTTCAGCATTTTACTTATAATTGACATTCATGTAACTAATCAATAGTTCTTCAAAATGTCATTTCTAGTGTTTATAAATTTGGAGTAAGATTGGCAGTCCTCCAGCGGTCTGAATGTCACATTTTCTGAGGCTTGCTGGTAGTTGTGCTAACAAAAATTAATATTACTATTGTTCATCAAGCCTTCACTGATTAATCTCATTTACTTCAACTTTTAATACACAGTAATAAAATTGAGTCCATGCCTGATATATCAAGAGACAGCATTCAGAATACCAATGATAAAATTACATATTGTTTTGCTCCTTTTATTCTTATTCATGCTAACAATGTATCACTTATCTTTCTTCAGCTATTCCATTAAAAAGCTACTGTTAGTGCTGTGAATACTAAGCATGTATTCACATGTTTACCTTCGGACCACACTGAAAATATTTTACAAAATACTTTGAGGTTCTCAAAGGTTTTTTTTACTATACTTAGATCACTTATGTTTATAGGGACAAACTTTTGGGGGTCAAATCACTGCCTGTGCTCACTAAGTGCCACCCAATAGGAACTGTATAACTGCCTTCAGTTAAATGATGGCAGTTTCTTTTGACAATATTAAGAAAGTATTTTCTGTCCTTGTAGCAATCTTTAACTGAGATTTGAAATGGGAAATAAGGAGCAGCAGCAGGCCTGTGCAAGTCAACATGGCTAGAACATGACCCTTCATAATTTGGAGTTCAATTATTCTCCACTCTCCCAGTTGCAATTATGTTCCAATTTTTAAAACTTTCATTACAAATATTATTTTGGAACAAAAGTGTTCTTTTCTGATTTGTCTAACTTTGGGAAAAAATATGCAAATGCATTGTTCTGGACCCCCAATGAACACTTGAAAACCCAATGTTTTGGACATTGACACAATAAACAGTTGATGGTGAAGTTTGTCAAGGCAATTGAGTTATAAGTGAAGTGGTTTTTTGGTGCATCCCAGGAGTTGCAGAATAGCAGCAAGTTTTTGGTTGTTTTTTTTTTTTGTTTCCTCAAGTCCAACACACGGCCAGGGGGTGCCAAAACCCCACCCAAAAGAATGTAAAACTATTCAGAGCAAGATAAAAGGTGGTCTTCTTTCCTAGATAGCATCACACTACAGAGAACAGTTCCTCTAACAATTTAGGTTGCATCAGTAATGTCTCCATTGATTCAAATGCCTTTCTGCCTTGCTTTGCATACTTTGGATTCAACAGGAGTCTGAAGTTTTATAATCACCATTTTCTCCAGCTAGGAATAGCCACTAGAATACTTCAAGCTTATGGAACATTTCCATGATTCCTTCAGTGTGTTCCCAGGAACAGCTTCTTCCTGTTCCCAAACATCTTTCTGGTCTATCTGCTATAAATATGTAACTGTTAGAGAAAGAGGATTCACACAATCTCTGAAAGAATGGTGAATAATGACAAATTAATGCAGTTTTTTGTAGCGCTGAGAATTCATTGTTTATATAGGTTGGGATTTCTTGCCTGCAGAGACAAGGAGTTCTGCATAGCTCTTGTGTGCCAAGAGCTATTGATCTTAATTTTTTATTGAACAGAAACAGGAGGGAGTTGAAATTATTATAGAAATATAATGTGACAACCTCCCAAAGGATCTTAAACTTGTAAGAATAACAAGAAAAATAGCTACCAAAGATGGTTTAGATAATTTTTAACCAAAATCTTGCAAGTCAAGTGCAGAACAAATGATTAAATTTGTGAAATAAATCAAAATAATGATATGTAAGAAGAAAACAACATATTTAATCTAAAATGTTATCTGGACTATCAAAACACCAGTGGAGAAAAATTATATTCCCCAAATTTTGTC
>VXBW01005696.1:1218319-1255763 GCA_013400375.1 Thinocorus orbignyianus | reverse complement strand
AAAAAAAAAAAAAAGCTCTAAAGTGGGGTTATTTTTCTGTTTTACAGTAATGTTGGTAAGATAAAAACAGCAAATTCTTGCAATATTTGATAGCTGTCAGTGAAATTTGTTTTTAAATTTACGTTAGTTGTTCAATAGAATAGATACAATATTATTGTTAATTAATCTGGGCTATCATGCCAATGAAATGACAACCTTGATAGTCCAAGTGGAGGCTAATTTATTCTTGTCTAATTGCCAATAGGCTTGATAGCAGTTATTTACATTCTTTTAATACAGAAAGATTAACTAAATATTAATAATGCTTGTCCTATTTCACTAAAATTATGCTGTTTCCAATAGCTGGCCTTTCCAATATGCCAACTGTCTTCCAACATTCCAAGTACAAACAGAAAAAGTGATATCTTGATATTCTACAAACATTAATCATCACACATTATATTAAACAAATGGATTATAGCTATTTACGTTTAATCTTAGGTGCACAAAAAGATACCACCAAGAGATTTTTAATATTAACCTTCTGTAACTAGAGAGACATTTATAGTCATTATTTGACTCTGGAATCCTTCTTGTCCATTCCTCTACATGCATAACTTCCTTGCAGTGCCTTGAACGCCAGGGGTTATACAATACAATATTATTATTATTGTTACACTTTTCTATATAAATAGCTCAGAAACTTGGCTCTTGGATACACATCTAATGAGATCCTCTTAAATTAACTTTTAAAAGTCTTTTCCCTGCATGATTTCCCTTGAGATTATAAAAATCTTACTTATCTTTAGCAAAATAATGTTAAATTTGTAACCTTTTTTTAATATGTTTTACGTCAAAGATGAGCAGTAATAGCATATGTTGCCAGTCCTTGTTTGGCAAAGCCACCTAAAAAAAAAAGCAACATCCTTCCCCAGTATTTACTTTTGGAGGCATGTCTCATACTCTTCCTTAGACAAGGCAATAAGGAAGCAACCCTTTTGCCATAAGAGTAATTTTATTTAGACTACAGAGCTAGAATAGCGAATTTATAGATATTTCTCCTTAAGAAAATCCATAACTGGAAAACACTTAAATTAGTTTGGGTTTGATTTAAATTCTATGGAAAACTGTTGCACAAGGCCTGATGTTTTCAGTAGTTTTCAATCTGTATCTAATATCTGAAGTGGATATACTGAGAAATTAGTTTTCTTTCTCAGGTATAATCAAAAATATATGACCATTGCTGCTGACATAGTATAGTACGGACACTACTTACTTGCTCTTTCTTGAGATTTCCACAAAGATACTTCCATAGGAACAATGATGAAAACGGAGTCAGAGTCTGTAGAATTAATGCAGCACTGAAAAATGGTTTGGTGGTTGTTTTTTTTACACTGCTGATATGGGGGAATATTGATGAAACCTTTCAGATTTAGTTCCTTTGACTCAACAGTCCACAAGTTTTTAGAAGCTAAGAAATTGCACGACTGTTTTTGGGACAGTATCTTATTCAAAAAGCTAGAAAAGCCTGCAAACTTAACCCTTCTCTGTCCTTCAGAAGGGAAAAATGTTTTATTTTATTTCATAAAAAATTCTTAAAAGGACTTCATTTATACTGCCTCAGTCTGAATTGTCATGTGAAATCTTCATGTAATACAAAGGAACTGATAGTGGAACAGGGAAAGAGAAGCTAGAGTTTGAGTGGGTGCCAAGAAATACAGAAAAGTTGAGCTTGCATGCCCTCTTATTATGCCTTTCCCCCTTTTCTTAAGAAAACTGAGAAGATTATTACACTCCAAAATTATTAAAGAAGTTTATGTAATAATAGACATGAATAAATAGGATATATACACGTAGATATGTTTGGGATGTTAACAGATGTATAAATTACTTTTTGATCCTAGGATTTAGCACGAAGTTTTCTCTCCGATTGCAGAAACAAAACAGATTCACTTCTGTTAAGGCAAGCATTTCTAATTGTACTCTGCTGCAGACTTTTCTCACTGCCATGTTCTTTGGTGTGATCTTTTAGTTTTAGAGCACATCAACTTCCAATTAACTTCTGCAAAAGATTTCACATTAATAATCTTTCAGTAATATCTGCACTGTAATCTCTTTTCTGTCATCAGTTCCTCTATGTACCTTTTGAAATTTCCTTCATTTGAAATTCTCCTTGTATGGGGTAGAATTAAATTTGGAAATAAAGGTCTTAATCCTAAATTAAGTAGAAAAATCATGTTAACATTTTATTATCTTCCATTGGTCACTATTCTTTCAACAAAACCATTCTCACTTCCTTGTTCTTTTAATTTTCATACAACAGCAACAAAATTCTAAAAGATTGCTGCAATATGGTAGGTAAATGAAATTTCAAGTAAATGCTTTTCAAATAAATGAGAAAGCAAAACCCGTAAAACTTCTGAGTTCACAGTGCTCTTGAGTAACCCTCCAAAAATAGTTTTGTTTCTTGGATGTACATTCAGCTCCAGATAGAGCCTATCAGCATTCGTCTGCCCATCTATTCATCACATAAATCACATCCAATTTCCAAGCTAACACAGTCAGAGCATGAGCAGCAGCTTTCCATCTATATAAATAAATATACTTGTATTTGCAGCAATGCTGCATGAACCTTTATCCATCACATTTGACGTCCATCCAAGAAGTTAAGACAAGAGAATGGTGACAGGCATTCACAATGCCTATTATTGGAGGGATTATTTTAACTTTTTGCCTGCCTCGGACCATGAACATGATCATCATCGGCATCGTCCAGTTTGCCTTATGTGACGGACACATATGCAGTATTTACTAAACACTATATACAGATATTAATGCAAGTATTGCTGCAGGATATGGGCATAAAGTTACTGTATATTTTGACAATTAAAAAGGACCACATGACAGGGGTTGCTATGGTATCTGCAAGCATGACAGTTTTACAAGGCAATACTGCAAACAGCAATACAATGTGTAATTCTCTAACTGTTTTTGAATGCTACAGATACTACTTTGAAAACTAAACCAGTTTACTACATTCTGTTTCAGATAAGCATTTTCTGAAAAATATATTGTGAGTTTTTTGAATCAGCTGTCAGGCTATAAAAGATTATTATCAACATTGCTGTTAAAGAGATAGTAGCATGTTTTTAAGACAACAGAAAATGCAAGTGCTTGTCTGGCACTGCTGGATTTGATTGTTATAAATTGTTTATGCAGTGTCATTCCTTATTTTCATCAAACGCTTTTCTTGCAGTAGAGATCATGTGTGCTCCAGCATGCAGTTTTCCCTCTCTGGAAGGATGAGAATGTCCTGCAGTTTACTTTGCTCGGGTTACACTGCAGTATTCTTTTAATTTATTTTTTTCTTAAGGTAAGCACTAGGATACATCTGTTTCACTGTGCAACAGCTCCCACTGATCAGAAAGGAAAAATAAAATATGCTAAGTAACAAAGACTGTATGCTGTATCACATAGTCAAAACCTAGCTATGCTCAGAGAATGAAAGAGATTCGTACCATCCCCCACTGAAAACGATGTAGCTAATGCAGAGGTTTGTGAGCCATTAAATATTTCTGCACTGCAGATATTTCAGATTATTCTCCTAATGCATTATAGAGCAAGATAAGCCTTTCTGAAAATAAAATATAAAATGAGTATCGTAAGAATTTTCTATGTCCAAAAAACCCACTGCAATTTTAATAATATTTCATCTTGTTTGTAACTATTTATGCAAATGACACACTTTCATATATGATTTTTTTAGATGTTTGGGGCTGATTCATAGCTGCACCAAGACTTAAATGAATAATGCCTATTAACAAAAGTGAAGCTAAAACTACCTGTGGGATCAGTGCATCAGCACCCTTCAGCTATATTTTTGTAAGCTCAGACAAGTGTGGCAGTTCTTAACTGATGTGGTGCCAGCTCTGTACACAGGGCCATATGCCCTACAAAGGCACAGAACCCACATCCAAAAACTGCTGGTCCAGTCACAAAAGTATTACCTGCAAAGCTATCCCTACACAACAAGTTGAATTATATTGTTGTAGCTTCATTAGTTCACTAGAACAAAACAAGTACAAGCTGTACTTCTTGCTTCTGCGGCTGAAGGCACCAGCCACAGCACCATGATCATCTGGCAGGTGTTTGTGCCCTCTACTGGATGCAGTCAAGCTTAACTATTTATTAGTGCTGCTAACAGCTAGAGGAGAGAAGCTCTTCTACTGAATCTGATGCATTTATGGTACTCAGCAACATACATTTCTGCTTCAGAATAGTCCAAACAACCCCCAGAACGTACTTCTGGCCTCTTCCTCCTGCCATTTTTCCTTTTGTATTTTACATTTTTTGTTATGGAGTTGAGTAAGGCTAAGTTTTTAAAAAACTCAGAACTTTCCCCTTCCGTTTTGGGGTGGTTTTTTTTTTTTTTTTTTTTTTTGGAGAGGGGTGAGAGGGTTGGTGGCATCTTCATTATGGCTAGATTAAATAAAATAAAATATATTTACATTCCTGGGTTAAGTAAGAGAGAATAAAGAAAGTTCCTTTCTGAGAAAATTTAAAGAGAGCCTTTTTTATTAAATTTTACTTCTCTGTGAACTACGACAGTAACACAGTGTAGTGTCCTCCTGTTCTTGGAATTTTGCTTAATGTTTTGGATACTCATATACACAACTGACTCTTGTATCAACATTAAAACCTGAATATGTTTTATGCAGGGGGGTTAAGGAGGAATGCTGAAGGTCTACTGTGTCTTCCATAAAGGCAAACAATTTCCACGTGTATCAGAGTAATTTCAAGAAAAATAAAAGGATATATGTCTAATCAAATACATACACTTGAAATCTGCAAATTTATTATTCTTCTTGCAAGGGACCAAAAGGTTTAGAATTTGAGTCCACAAAAAATGTATAAATGTATAGAGTTACTTCAGTTTGATTATGGTTTCAATAAACAAAACTATGCTAGAAATTTCATAAGGTAAAATGATTTAATAAATGACCTTATATGTCTGCACACTACTAAATTTGTAGAAAAATTCTTACTTACACATTTTATGCTTAGTCCACAATAGAATTTTTAAGTTAACTACATATCTATCCAGCACTGACTTGAAACAACTCTGTTTTGTAAAGAGCAATTCAGAACAGTTACCAAGATTGTTTTAAGCATCTACGTCATTGTTTTGTGTAATTAGAAACTAAGATATTAAAGCAATAATTATTCTGGATTTGAAAAAAAGAATGTTTTAATTAAAATTAGACAGTTACTAAAAACATAGACATTATCCTTCAAAGCACAGCGTAGTACTTGAGGTTTGAAAAATCCTTGAAGCTACCTTTCACAAAAGATATGAGAATAGAAAAAAGTGCATCAATCACTCCATGCACAGATCCACCTGCCCACGCCCTGTCCCATACCCTGCTACCTGTATGTAGTAACGTCTTGCCAAGGACCACGATTGCTAGACTCTGTAAGGGCATCAATTACTGAAGAGAGCTGTGGGGTAGCCATTAATACCTCTAACAGGTCTTTTTCCCTTCTTTTGGCAATTATCACAGAATCACAGAATGATACTGGGTTGTCAGGGACCTCTGGAGATCATCTAGTCCAACCCCCCTGCCCAAGCAGATCTGCCTAGAGCAGGTTGCACATGAAGTTGACTAGGTGGGTTTTGAAGGTCTCTGGAGACAGAGACTCCACCACCTCTGGGCAGCCCGTTTCAGTGCTTTGTCACCCTCCAAGTGAAGAAGTTCGTCCTCGTGGTTGGGTGGAACTTCTTATGTACAAGTTTGTGCCCATTTCTTCTTGTCCTCTTGCTGGGCACCACTGAAATAAGACTGGCCCCTTCCTCTTGACATCCATCCTTTAGGTATTTATAGGTGTTGATCAGATCCCCCCTCAGTCTTCTCTTCTCCAGACTAAAAAGACTCAAGTACCTCAGCCTTTCCTCGTAAGAGAGACACTCCAGGCCCCTGATCATCTTTGTGGTCCTCTGCTGTATCCCCTCCAGCAGATCCCTGACCTTCTTGAATTGGAGAGCCAGAACTGGACACAGTACTCCAGATGGGGCCTCACCAGGGCAGAGAAGAGGGGCAGGATAACCTCTCTTGGCATGTTGGTCACACTCGATGCACTCCAGGATGACACTGGCCTGCTTGGCCACAAAGACACATTGCTGGCTCATGGTCATCCTGTTGTCCAACAGGACTCCTATGTCTTTTTCCTCAGAGCTGCTCTCCAGCAGGTCAGCCCCCAACCTGTATTGGTGCAGGGGGTTATTCCTCCCCGGGTGAAGGGCCCTACACTTGTCCTTGTTGAATTTCATCAGGTTCCTCTCTCCCCAGCTCTCCAGCCTGTCCAGGTCTCACTGTTTGGCGGAACAGCCTTCTGATGTGTCAACCAGCCCTCCCAGTTTCATGTCATCAGCAAACTTGCTGGAGTTATATTCCATGCCTTCATCCAGGTCATTGACACACAAAAAAATATTGAAGAGGACTGGACCCAGTACTGATGCTTAGGGGACCCCATTTGTTACAGACCTCCAACTAGATTCTGTGCCACTGATCACAACCCTCTGAGCTCTGTCTTTCAGCCAGGTTTCAATCTACTTCACTGTCTGTTCATCTAATCCACATTTCTTAAGCTCTAAGGATTCTTAAACCTACAAGGATGCTGTGGAAGACTATGTCAAAAGCCTTCCTGAAGTCAATGCGGACAACATCCTGCCCTCGTCTATCCATCTAGTCATACCATCATAGAAGGCTATCAGGTTAGTCAGACATGATTTCCCCTTGGTGAATCCACGTTGACTACTTCTGATGGTTCTTTTCCTTGAGATGCTTTGAGGTGATGCCCAGAATGAATCATTCCATCATCTTTTCAGGGATGGAGGTGAGGCTGACCAGTCTGCTGTTTCCCAGGTCTTCCTTCTTGCCCTTTTTGAAGACTGGGATGACACTGGCTTTCCTCTAGTCCTCAGGCACCTCTCCTGTTCTCCAGAACCTTTCAAAGATGATGGAAAATGGTTCAGCAATGACTTCTGCCAGCTCCCTCAGAACTCGCAGGTGCATCCCATCAAGATCCATGGACTAGCAGATATATGGTGTACTTAACTGTTCCCTAACTTGCTCTTCCTCAACCAAGGGGAAGTCTTCTTTCATCCAGACTTTCTCTGTTCCTACCAAAGTGCAGGACTCCTGAGGGCTGGCCTGAGCAGTAAAGACTGAAGCAAAGAAGGGGTTTCTAGAGGAGGAATGGGACTAAAGTAACCATTATTCCCCTGTGGAGCTGTTTCAGTGACAGATCTCGGACCACCCACCTCTGGATGAGCAGTGTCTGCTATATCCGCTGCTCAACAAGAAGGTGGAGACATCCTCCATTGGAGCTGGCCACCAGAGGACACCACTGGAGCTCTTCCTGGGCAACTCATAAAAAAGTGACAAAACCCTACACAGTTGGAATGGGATTCTTTTTTGAATTCTAGAAAAACTTCTCTATCCAGGACAACTTAAGCATTTCATTTCAACTAAATGGTGACAAGTTAATATTGATCAAAGTCATAAAGATCTAGATGTTTAAACCACATTGTCTCATTGCAAGAGTGGTTCCCCCTTAATTTTATCAACAATTACTTGTTAATCATATAAACTTCATACAATAAAACCACAAAGACTAAAACAAGTACATAAAAAGGTTATTTTTATTCTTTTGGGTTGTTAGCAATGTAGTTATTTTTGGTAAAACAACTTCCTGCATGCAGTTCATCAGTAGACTACAAGCCAATATTTTCTATAAAAGCAGGAGTCCATCCGTATTTTAGTTCTTTTGTAAGAAATGCAAGGTATTCCACTGTCCATTGCACAAGCTCAGTATTCATTTTCATGAAGAAAGACTATGAATAACAAATTATATTTAAAGCGCTTCTACCACAGAATGAATCAACAAGAAAAGCAGACAGTGTGAGACTAACACCATCAAAAAGCAATGATTCCATGACCAAGATTAACCTGAAAATTGACAGACAGAACTATAATTTCAAAAGAAACCCTTCTATCTTGTTTCACATACAAGGACCTACCTACTGATCAGGAAAAGAACTGTACTGTCCATTTCTTTTTAAATCATCCCCTACTAAAATATGTTCAATATAATTTGCAGAAACTTCTGATTACCAACTCACACTGTATCTTAGGTTCCCAACAGCAGTCTCACAGACAGACAGTGATATGAATTACTAACAATGTGAAGATACGTGTAGCTTCTTATAATAAGTATAAAAGGTTATAAAATAAAATTATTCTCAAAATAACAGGAATAGATCAATAGATATTATAAAAGTTTTTTTCTAGCCCCACATATTAAGCAAATATATTATCCCATGTATTCTGGTTATTTACTGCGTATTTGCTGATTAAAAAACTCAAACAAAATAAAATCTGTAATAGCAGCAAACTATTGCTTACTGGTATGAGGAATGACGGTCTCGTTGAATAGTTTTTTTCTTTTTATCACTCATGTCTTCCCATCTTAGACTTTAATAGCTGTAGAATAATAGCAGCAAGCATGCATTAGTTAAAGCTTCCCAATTATCTGGAGTATTACAGAGTATATCATATCATCTATTGAAATGTTATAAGCTACACTTACTAGGGTACATATTTGACTCAATAAATACAGTACTTAGGTCATTGTCTGTTTGTTCAAACAGGTACCACTGTGTAAAACAATTGATTAAATAACAGAGGATATTTAACTTACATATATAGGGTCAATCTTGATGATAAAAGTAAGTCATCTGAATCACAATGCAGGACACAGTTTTTTATGTACATCTTTTTGGTCATCTCAGCTTTCTGCGGAAGATTGTATTTCATACAGTGAAACTGGCCTAAAGTGCCACTGAGGGGCCAAAACCATCTCTGATGAACATACATGTATCTCTGGCATGACCCATCTTTCCAAATACGGAAATTTAAGCCTGAAGTATACATTAAGGTAGTGTTTGTCCCCAAAGTTACTCTGCTATCAATTTATACATGTAGCTTTGATTATTGTCTTAAGTGGGCTATATTCATGAGAAATAAGAAGTGTGGAAACAAACTGGAATGAAGTATGGAAACTGCTCATGGAATTATAGGCTCTACAGTTAAAAAACTCAAAAAAGACCACCACTTCTTTTTATTTCAGTAATTCCCTGTAGGCATAATCTGGTGTTCATAGCTTTTCCATTAAGAGAACTGTTTAAATCTCTCCGGAATTGCAAGATATTTTGGACCATGAAAGTACTATGCTTTTTTTCATAGCTTCATGTTTTTCAAAACAGGAGTTGTGGGTGTAGCATCATTTATTTAAATGACTGTACCTGCAATGAACTGTATAATACATTAAGAATTAGTAAAAAATATTAAGTATAGTTAAACCAAGAGACTAAACTACCAGCCTCTTTTCTGTAAAAATTATTCCCTTGTTTTGTTTTCTGATAAATTCTCTATCTACACTCCATTTTTATAATTTCCTCTTGATTTATCTAGATCCTGAAGTTCAATATTCTGTAATATTGGTTTTCTGCTTTTAGAAATGGCTTGAAAAGAACTATGTTCACCTTGTGATACCATAATTATGGATTCCTGACATTTGCATTCCTCTGCAAGAGTATTCAGTTATTTCCTCAGCACAGCAGAATTACAAATAGCAGTATGTGAATTAAAGCAAATGAAATCATGAAAGAAATTAACATATATTGAACATAGACAGGAGATGAAATGTACACAGTGGATACACTTATTCCACAAAACTACAGACTTTTTGAGTTTGTAACTGCACTCCATGAAGGGTTCCTGTAGTCCAAGTAGAAATTTTGTGTCTCGTCTCCATTAGTGACAGCTGATAATAAAAACCATTCTTCTGACAAGGGTGTTTACCTGTTACAGACTGAGAATTTGCTAGTGAAGGATGATTGCCCCTGTACAGGCACTGACTGGAGCAGTGGGTAAATGTGTAAAACCTTGTAATTTTGGCATAATCCTCCAATAAGACTGGTATTGATAAAAATATCACCTTGTCAAGCTTGTGAACATTCATCATAGAAAACTTCTTTATCTCTTTTACTTTTTATTTCCTTTTCTGTCTTTCCCTTTGTCTTCTTTTTCTGCTTTGTCATCTTTATAGTGTTCTTTTTCCGGTTTTGTTACACTCTCATAAGAAGGTGGAGATGCAACGGATGCGGACATATCCATTTTCTCTGGAGGTGAGTTTTCACTTAGCTTACCAATAATCGCATCTTTTTCAATAAGCAGATCAACCCCATCTTTGCGATACATAAATGAAAGTTTCTTTACTGACTGTCTTAAAAGATAACGTCTGTAAGCACGCTGAATTATAGTAGCTGACACTTCCTCCTGTTTTCGTTTTAGTGTGGTTGTAATTGGTTCATAGGAGACTTTAGAAGGATTGGCTGCCATAAACCGATCTTCCATCTGTATTCTGAGGGCATCCATCTCCCCACTTTCCCCCAAAACACGCTTTGTGAAAGCAAACAAGATGTCAAGGCAGTGAATTCTGTCACCGCTTACCATGGGAAGATCCATTGCAATAAGCTGGACTTTGTTTGGTTTGGGTAGATGAAGAGGAGGCTCAAGTGCTGCTGCAAAATCAGACAATTTGTTATATTCTATGAATTGTGTTGCACCAGGATCATATTTTTCCCAGACTTCATAAAACATCTCAAAGTCATCCTCACTCAAGGGTTCAGCACTTTCCTCAGTAGCAACACTGAAGTTCTCCAAAATCACAGCAATGTACATGTTCACCACTACCAGGAACGATATGATAATGTAGCTGACAAAGAAGAAAATCCCAACGGAAGGGTTGCCACAGTCACCTTTCACAGAGCTCCCTGGATGATCTTTGTGGGGGTCACAGTCTGGCTCCCCACTGTTAAGAATTGGGGCTAGCAAAGTATCCCAGCCAGCAGACGTGGTAATTTGGAAGAGGCAGATCATGCTGTTGCCAAACGTTTCAAAGTTGAACATGTCGTCAATCCCAGCTTCCCTCTTAACATAGGCAAAGTTGGACATGCCAAATATCGCATAGATAAACATGACCAGGAAGAGCAGCAGACCAATGTTGAACAAAGCAGGAAGAGACATCATCAAAGCGAAAAGCAGGGTGCGGATTCCCTTAGCGCCTTTAATGAGACGCAAGATCCGACCAATTCTGGCAAGTCGTACAACTCTGAACAAGGTAGGAGACACAAAGTACTTTTCAATCACCTTAGCCAGAAACATACCTGCGAATGACAAAAATAAAATGGTAACATTTTATCACAGATTACATTTTCCACAACAAAACATGATTAAAGAACAACTCTAAAATTTCCACTATATCTGCAAATAATTGGAGTTAAAATTTATCTGCTATACATAATTTTAGCTTTGTTTTTTTTTCCCCTAAGAATTTTGAGAAAAGGAGTATTAAAACTGACACAAAATTATTAAGGAAGTTACTACTCTAAAATATGGTTTTCCTTTCCTGTATAATCAGGAGAAATTAAAATTAAGTATTTCTGCAAAACCTGTCAGAGATAAGGCATTTCATACATCTTATTATATTTCATTTTGAATGTAAGAATTTCTTACCTACTATTGAAAGAATAACAACCACAAAATCAAAAATATTCCAGCCAATGGTGAAGTAATAATAGCGGAGTGAGAACATTTTTAAGACACATTCTCCAGTGAAAAGGACAACAAAGACCAAGTTAATCCAGTACAAAATACTTTGCATCAGTTCACTCTGGTCATCTGTTTCTATCATCATAGTGACCATATTAAGACAGATGAGAATCATAATGGCGATGTCAAATGCTTGCTTTGTTACAATATCAAACACCAGACCTTGCAATTTGTTCTGAGGAGAGAAAAAAGAAAACGTGATAGTACCTTTTCTGTAATTAACACCCCCTCTTCCTCCCTCCCATTTCCTTCTTCCTCCCCTAAAATGTACAACCAAATAAAAGACTGAAAAATTTAAGACAGGCATTGTCCAGCAACTTCTTTATTTGTCAGCTCTAAGTTTTCCCCTCACAACCCAGTAAGGTTCTGCTTCTTCAGATTCTTTGATTCTCTACTTACTCAGGCATAACAAATACAAGAGATTTGTCCTGCAGAAGAGAAATATGTACATTTCACTTCAGAAAGAAGGTCTAACTTGAATCAGGCCTCAAGTATTTTAGAGTTAAGAGAGAAATTTTGTGATAGTTAATGTACCACTCCAATTTCAACCCAAATGTAGATGATAAAAGAACAGCACACGTTCTTACTGCTGGTCTAGGTATAGGCTTTTGTGGTTTCTTGGATCCCAGCTTCTTCATTGCATTGTAGTACTTCTTCTGTTCTTCTGTCATGAAAATGTCTTGACCTCCAAGGTAAAATAATAAAACCAGAACTTATTACAGCCAAGCCTTTAGATCCATTAATTCACAGTATTGCAGAACATGTTTTTATTGAACTATGTATTCATTCTTATACATTATTACCAAACCCACAATATAATAATTATATCAAAGACTGTTAAAACATCTTGTAAGTCTAAATGGCAAAATAAAACAATTTAAGGAATAGAGAAAAACCCCAGAACTTCTATTTGTTATTAAAAAAACCCCACATACCTAATTAATTCAAGTAACTACATAAAAAGAACCCTTGAAAAATACACATTCCATAGATACTTATAAATCTAACATCATAAACTCTGCATCAAATCAGAAACAAAAAAGCTTCAAGAGTAGAAAGATTAACTAAGACCTGAAATGCCTACAGGGAAATCCTATGAAGAAAAAGATATTACTGATCTTACTTTTCAGGATGCACGTTTTATCATATGAGTATCTCAGTTCAGATGTGGGGTTTTTTTTTGCCACAGTAGTACTCCCACAGTGTGTATGTGGCTTGATCATCCCCTTACATTACTCAGAGATAATCAGAAGCGTGGCCTTACCCAGGGTTTCTTGCCTGAATCAAAGATGCCTGTAAGGACTGTAACACTTAGCAGTTTGACAGTGGAACATTTTTTTTTCCCTCATGAGAACTAATGTAATACAAGTAGGATGCACAGAGGAATGGAAGAAATGCACACAGTTCAACTACACTGGGACAGTATGCTATGACATGAGGTCTTTCCCATTCATATAGCAACAACATTGCCCAAAATGGAGAGATCTCAGTAACATGAAGGCAGAACAAAGGTGAGAAAAATACTGCTGGGTAGCTACGCACTGTGTGATCGGTACATTTCTATAAGCTCAGATGCATCTATAATTTCAAAAGACGTGTGACTAATATTTGCTTATTTGCTATATGAAACTGAAAATGTCAACAGGTTTGGAACCACAAACTTGTCCTTTCTTTTATGTGGATCTGCAGACAAAAGACACAAAGGATCTGAAGAAGCACCATATGAAACTGCATATTCCAATCTCAAGTGGAAAGATTTAACGGAAGTTTCCACTGCAGTAAGTTTAGCATTATCTTTTTTCAGTACAATGAATCAAACTCCTAGAAATAAAAATGAAGAAATTATCTACTGCCTTGCTATTATTTCGCTCACTTAAAAAAAAAATCAATTAAAAAAATCAATATTCCAGTATGATTCTGCTCCGAGTGTGTATAGAAAAATAAGAATACTGTAGACCTTAGACAGCATTCCTAGTTTAAATAGCAAGTAGAACTAAATTTGCCATCATAATTTGCCATTCTTAACACAATCCCGTGTTCATTTGAATCACAGAAACAATTTCAGTCGAAACAAAACCCCACATATTTTCAAACATCAACAATTTTTTTTCTCTTGCAAATTCACTACTAACTTATCAGACAGTTTCCCAGTCCTATCTAATCTTACACTACAGAGCAGTATTTCCAGTATTCAGCTTGTCTGCAGTAGTCTCTTTGTAATTGAGAAGACCTTCACAATATTGCTATATGTTAAGTGCTTATCAATTTTGATATTTGTAGTTTTGCATATTCTCTTCTTCCCTGTCACCTGCTTGAACTATGTCATCTTCATTTTCACATAGCTTTGTCACAGCACTGTAAGCAATATATAACATTCTGACGTACAACATATCATTGGGCCATACAGGGATATGGAGAACGCTTAGAAACTCAGTGGAAGTTTAAATTACTTCAGATGCCTTATAAAGCAAAGACTATTACTTCATTATTTCGAATAAAAGGAAACCTTACCAGCTGTTTTCTTTTTTTCTTTCTATTACTATGAGAAATTTCAGATACTCATATTTACCCGTTCATACATTTGCTGAATGCTCAGTGACAATGGAGTGTTGTGAAAATGAAACATGATACTTATCTTCTTTTTTTGTTGGTTGAAGTTATCGATGATTACACCAATGAATAAGTTTAGGGTGAAAAAAGATCCAAAGATGATAAAGGCAACAAAGTAAATATACATGTACAGGTTGTCCTCATACTTGGGCTGTTGCCCTGTCTACGCAACATAGAAAAACAATACATCAAAAATAACAGTTAAGACAAATCACAGAATACTGAGCCCAAACAGAAGTTGCATCCAGCTGGACAGCAATTCCTTTGACGAGCAGTGAAATACAGCCATTTTGGAGCATACCCTAGACTTGCCTTATCTTTGAACTAGAAAATCTACTTAGAGGTGTCTGTAATTGCATGCACAGACCTATCATATCTCCCCTTTCTGTCTGACAGTTCCTCTCTAACGACATTTGGTATTTCATGTAATTCCTACTAAAATTAATTGATGTGTGCTGCTCAAAAATCAACTAAATTCCTATGGACTTCATGCAAATCAGGAGCCAGATAGAGGGGAGATGCAACCAAATACTGGCATTAACAGAAGAACAGGCAAAATTCAGCCATTTTATTCTTTGAGATTGCCAGAGTCTGCAGCTCTGGATTAGCTATTGTAGGGGGTGCCATTTGATTATTAGGATTATTTTTGGAGATACAGGAAAAACTTCTTTCCTAATCTGTACATTTTCAGTAACGTGAACGAACAGGAAACCAGGTTTCATTAGTTTTTTCACTTATAGATGACTTATTAAACTAGTAATACCTTAGGTGGATCTACTACTATAAATTTTTTACCTATTAAAGGAAAATGCACTTAACTTCTTTACAGTATATAGATCTACATAGAAAATTTATCAAGGTTTTAAATTTTTATTATTTACATTGTACATTATTTCAACTGCCATTCAAGAAGCGTTATAGCAATCATATGTTTTCATTCAGTAAATTTTATATTGCACTTACTTCTCTAGAATCAACTGCAGCGTACATGATATCCATCCATCCTTTAAACGTTGCCTAAAACCAAAGTTAATTAGTATTTTCTATCAAAGCTCTATAAACATTCTAAATAAAACACTGTCTTCTGCAATGCATTTGCATCCACAAAAATAGAGCAGAATAGTAAAAGTCTGGTAAGACACAAGTGAAGTATTCACAGGAAGTAATTTGCCGTGCAATACTTCTCCCTGATACTTAAGCAATGCACAAATTCTAATCTTCACTCATATTCATATAAACTCTATTTGGGATGAGTTGCAATCAATATCTGAGCATAACAGAAAGACTGCAATCTATAACAAGGCTCTCAGTTTTAACTTTTTTACTACCAAAAAACTGGAGGACAACTCCAAAATCAACCATCATGGGTTGGCATTTTTCAAATGGAATATGCAAGCAGTACTGAAAGAAACTCTAAAAGGTAAGTAGTCCTGAAAAATCTTAAGGAAATTATAGAATCATAGAATGGTTTGGCTTGGAAGGGACCTTTAGAGATTATTTAGTCCAACCTCTCTGCTGTGGACAGGGACATCTTTCACTACATCATATGCTTCCAATGATGGGTCATACCATCTCTGGGAAACCAATAAAACCCCACTTGACAATAGTAGACAGTGACTGGAGTGGGACTTTAAATTCAATTTTTCTTTCAATTTTTATTATTCTTATAAAACTTTTTCTAAACCCATATTTGGCATTCTTTTTGTTGGCAGATCAGATGAGCCCTGAAATTTGTCTATTTGACTACCACAGAAGAAAAAAAAATCAAAGTCAATATGCCTTTTAACAGATCAAGCAAATAAAAGAAAATAAATCTTAACTGCATTGGTTTGTTTTTTTTTTTTTTCACTAGACACTGTATTTCTGTAGAACTTAAAAAGGTATTAGCAGTTGGGTGCAAAGGAACTTTATAGGTATTATAGATATTATGTATTCCTCAGCTTCCAAATTGGCTATAGAATGTACCAAATTTTTACCATAAGCAATATTAATTAGCCTCATAGAACACAATTATAAAATCAAATCTCATATCCATTCATATACTGTAAAATAACACTGAAAATTATGGAATTGTTACTGCTATGAAACTTAATACTGGAAAATTAATTTATCAAAATTGATACACTTACTACTTGAAGCAGAGAAAGATAACCAGCTCCAACATTATCAAAGTTTACTTTCACATTTTTCCACTGAACATCCCCAGAAGTGATCGTAAGGTTTTTACACACAGTTACATTAGTGACTTCCTCTGGTGGGAATTGCTCACCAGTTGTGGTGTTAACACAGCGATAGAACTTGCCAGCAAACAAATTTACTCCCATAATGCTGAAAACTAGCCAGAATGTGAGACAAACCAGAAGTACATTCATAATGGATGGGATTGCTCCAGTAAGAGCATTCACAACCACCTAGTAAATAAACACAGAAAAAAACCTTTTTAAAAACAACATACAGAGCAGTAAAATGACTACTTTTTTTTTTTTTTCCAAATGCAGCAAAAGATTTAATCTCAAATAGTAAACTATATGGAATTAAAGCCAACAGAAAAGGAGTAACATGTAATACAATTAAACATGTTACTGTTGGGCTTAAAGACAGTCATGCAGTCCAGTGTTCCTCTGTGATTTTTATAATTAGGTGTATTTTTACAGATTTGTTTTATACACTATTTCTTTTTTTCTTACCCTCATGCCTTCAAAGCGTGACAAAGCTCTTAGAGGTCTCAAAGCTCTTAATGTTCGCAGGGATTTAATTGCACTGAGTTCTGACAAACCAAGGGCATGAGCTACTAAGCTAACCAAGGAGACCTACAGGAAACAAAACAAAACAAAATCACTTTTTTTTTTTTTTTTAAATAGCATCACAATACAAATGTAATTCCTAGAGAAAGAAAAAAATTGATATGGATATCAGAAACAAGTTCATACAAACTATAAGTTTCTAGCAAGAACAGAAAAAAGTCAGCAGATACATGAATAATGTAATTCACATCGCCTGAGGATGACGGCAGACTTGAAAGTGGCATACACTCAGTCAGACAGAACTCTGACACGTGTGACTCCTGAGTGTGTGACAGATAGAAAGAAATACCGATGTCAATATGATTATCTAAAAGCAATGTACTCAAATGCATGGAACAGTAGACAGCACTTTCCTGGGAAGTGAAGTTATGACAGACTTAATTTAATTGTGAGCTACGACTTCTTGTCTCTTCAAAATACTGCAGTCTGGATATTTAAGAATCATACTATCAAGTACCAGAAGAAAATTATGTTCAACCTTCACTTAGCACAGAGCCTTGTTTCTGGTGTTTGAAGTTCAAAACTGAAGTTAAGAATTCAAAGTCCAAGAATGAACAAGGAGCTGGCAGATATGCTTTAGAGTTATCTGCCTTAGAGTATCAAAATGGGTTAAACAATAGCATATAGACAATGAGGAGAAAAGGGCTAATTTTTTGTCATTTAAACGTAGCATGCTAAGTTTTAATGAAATAAGGGGTGATTTTAAAAAAATCAAGATGCAATTTATTTTTTTTTTTGTAAATCACACGAACTAGATGAAACCAAATTAGTTCGGCTTACCTGAGCTAATATATGTATATGTGCAATATATGAAATATGAGACAGTGATCACTACAGTGCCTTATCATGGACGACTATATACTTGTATTTATGAAATAACACATCTAAAACTTTACATAATTCAGCTGCTGAAATAACCACAATTAGATCACACAGTCCAAGAGAAGAAAATTTCATTAAAAAAAGGGAAAAAGAAAATGAGAAGATCCAGAAAAAGAACACATTAATTGAGTGGAATGACTTTTGTTTATGCCACCAGTCCAATTTCCTATACAAATTCTACTATCATACTTAGTTTCAGAGACTGATTCTTCTTTAAATTCAGACGCTAGACAAACATTTATTACAGAAAGCATTAAGCCATATGAATCCATCAAGACCTTAAGATCATTACGCGTTACTTTTATAATTCCAGAGAAGATACAGAGAAAACCTGTTTCAAGTATCCCTGTCAGATAACCGTATTTTCTTAACTAATGCAGTTTTGTATCTGGTATTTGCATTGCAAAAAATCCTCCACCCCATCTCTACTTAATAATGTCATAATTTCATCTTTCTTTGGAAACTAAAGTACAACTTAACACATTGGGGTTTTTTGCTTTTTATTTTGGAGAGGAGAAAGGAGATGGAGGATAGTTTATCTCACCACATGCTGCTGTTGGTAATTAAATCTTAATTTTTTTGTTACCATTTGTGGATGTGTGTGTGTATGCATACAAGTACTACTTCTTTTTATTTTCTGTCTTTTTTTTTTTTAAATAAGTTACTTCCCCTTTTCCTTAGGCACCATCATGGTTTGGACAACTCCTGATACCATCTCTGAACTTCCTTCCACATATAAAAGTGCTAACTGTAACATTTATGTGATGTAATATTAGTAAATAATATTATATACTTCCACCAACATAGTAAATTCAAAAAGGTGTGTTGCAACAAAAAATGGAAAATGTAAAAACCAGACTGTAATGATACATGTGAGACAGAATCCATCTTCAGCTTAATTTCAGCTTTCTGTTCTTCTAACTACCAAATAGGACATTTGCAGAAAAGCACACTGTTAATGTAAAGCCAAAACATCTTTGGATTTGTTAAACTGCTTGCGTTTTGGACAGTCAATGTGCCTTGAGATTTATTTCCACTTTTATCATAATTACTCTTGTGGAAGAGAGGGTCTAATCTACAAGAATTTCTGAAATCTTCACTACAGCTGTATTGACAGCTCAAAACCCAATTGTCCTGCTGTTTCTGGTGAGTCAATGACTTGTGTCCTCACTGAACCTTCTACTCCAGATGGCCATCTCCTGTTGCATTTACATGAGGAAGCCTTACGCAGATTTCTTTCCCCTAAGGGTAGCTCAAGCAAACTGTTAAACACTGTATAAGCGTTTCTTCTTTTTTGTTATACTCTTTAAACTTGCACATGGAAGCCTGAGCAAAAGTAGCATTTGTACTTGTTTTCAGAGAATCATAGAACGGTTAGAGTTGGAAGGGACCTTAAAGATCATCAAGTTACAAGTCCCCTGCCACGGGCAGGGACACCTCCCACCAGACCAGGTGGCTCGAAGCCCCATCCAACCTGGCCTTAAACACTCCCAGGGATGAGGCAGCCACAACTTCTCTGGGCAACCTGTTCCAGTGCCTCACCACCCTCACAGGAAAGGATTTCTTCCTAATATCTAATCTAAATCTCCCCTCTTCCAATTTAAAACCTTTACCTCTTATCCTGTCACTAGACTTCCTGAAAAACAGTCCCTCTCCAGATCTCCTGTAGGCTCCCTTCTGATACTGGAAGGCTGCTAGAAGGTCTCCCCGCAGCCTTCTCTTGTCCAGGCTGAACAGCCCCAGCTCTCTCAGCCTGTCCTCACAGGAGAGGTGCTCCAGACCTTTGACCATCTTTGTGGTCCTCCTCTGGACGCTTTCCAACAATTCTATGTCCTTTCTATGTTGAGGACTCCAGCGCTGAACACAGTTTTGGGGCTAATTATCCTTTTCAGGAAACACTGTGAACATCAAAATGAGTAAGAATTTCTGTTTGTATGCTACAAGTTCTTTCCTAAACAGAATTTAAGTCAACTGGTATAGAGCAGTTTGCCTAAAATGGTCCTGTTAAACGTTGTGTCACTGTGAAACACTAAACTGGTATGGCAATTTTGTTCAATGTTTAGCTACATAAAGGCATATGACAGGACAATAAAGCAAAGATGGGAAAATGGGTAAAACACCAGCAGTAGGAGAAAGGGATAAAGTTCCTTGCTACTAGCCGAAAACAGTAACAAATAAATCTGGCAGTAAAATTAGAAAAAGTAAGCTGAGCATTACTGACTTTTTCAGGGGAATGGGTGGGGCCGGGGGACAACAGTGGGTTTACAATACACTTGGTCAAACACTGGAAACAGATTTCCAAGTAAGGTAGCAGACTCTCCATTCAAAATTGGGTATCACCCCAAGCAACCTAATCTAACCCTAAGGTCAGAGCTAATTTCTAAGGTGGCCCTGCTTTCAGCAAGGAGCTAGACCAGAAAACACCCAAACAGGCCTAAATTATTGTATGATCTGCTGCTATAGGGTCTGTCATGGTTTAAGCCAGGACAAGGGTCATAAGATACTGGCATCTCAAGCAAGAGACAAAGATAGCTACAGGAAAGCACTGAAGTAATTCCCTGTTATTTTAAATGCAATTTATATTCTTCATTATTTATATATATACACACACACACACACACACACACATACATGTATTGGATTGGAGTTACATAAAAGGACCTGCCTAAACAACAGGAAACTTCAAAAGTACGGTACCTACATCAACAATAAGGAAGTCCAGCCAGCACCAAGCATTAGTGAAATATGTTTGAAAACCATAGGCCACCCATTTTAGCACCATTTCCAGAATAAAGATGTAAGTGAAGATTTTATCAGCGTATTCCAGTATGATTTTTATAGTCTTGCGCTGTTCAATGTATATATCTTCAAAAGCCTGTGCAAAAAGAGTTGTATATAAGTTAGATATTCATAGGTCTTTGCAAACTACAAATTAAGTCAAAAAAATTGAATTAAAAAAGGCAAACAGAAATAATTTTCGATTTTAGACATTTTACCTTGAAAAGCCAGCTTGAGCTGGGATTACAAGCGCATTCCTTCTGAGTTTTAGATTTTACCATTGCCTGATAATGGCATTAAAATATAATGACTGAAGTTGTCAAAAAGCTTTCCAAAGATTTCAGTAATCATTAACACAGAATTATGATTTCTCACTCTGAAAATCCCCCTCAAGCTCAGTCAGAAGTCAATCTCCTGATTATAATAGTCATGAGTTGGACTCGATCTTAAAGGTCTTTTCCAACCTAAATAATTCTATGATTCCATAACTGAAGCGAACAATGAGCTACAGTGACCAAGTATTATCTTGCTGACGATCATTGCTGAATTCCAATATTAGGTGTCAGTGGCAAGGATTCAGTAGTAGGAAGCTGCAAGGCTGGCTACTGTAAGAAGAGGCCAGGGCTGCCCTGTGACAGCTCCACAATGGACCCACCACAGAAAGCAACTGAGCCCATCAGTGAAGCTGGGGGTGCCTCTGGGAAAACGTATTTAAGACAGGGCAAAACATTGCATGGCAGTGTGAGGACTGAAGAAAAAAGCAAAAGAAATTACCCTGCAAACATCAAGGTCAGAGAAGAAGGAAAGGCCATGGTGCTTCAGGTGCTGGAGAAGACATAATGACAGTATATACCAAGTCCTATGTCAACCAACAACCAAAAAGAACCCCATACTTATGAGCTGTGCAAAGGACTAAATGTCACTGAGAATAGTATAAAGTTATTCAAGGATTTCTATGTAACAGTGTAGAAGCACTGAAACTAAAATTAAAGCAAAAAATTAACAGAACATGATGAAACCAGTATCTGTACTACTTTGGAGGACAATTTTAAAGTCAAATAATTGTTTCAGCTATTGCATAAAATGATTTGGTATTATTTTTACAGTTTCTTCAACAACATTTTTAGTGTAATTCTTTTCATAAGCACACTCGTACACACATACCACCTTGTATGCACCAATAAATTCATCTACAGAATGTATTTGACAGCAGAATTTTAATTACTTTTTTTTTTAATATGCACTACCCAAAATATTCTAGGAATTTAGCTCCATGCCTCTTTCAAGTTCACCTTCTACTTTTTCTTAATGAACACAGATGTGTTATAATACTATCTTTGATAAAACATTTTTATAGTTACTGTTTCTATGGGTATATGCTCTACTTACCAGAGCACCACTACTAAGAAGAATCATGAAGACAATGAATGTTTCAAACCAGTTGTGTTCTACTATCTTGTAGCAGGTTTTTCGAAGATTCCACCAGATTCTTCCTTTTGTGCTTTCCATACTGCCTTTACAGCACTTAAACTTCCGTACACAGCCTAATAATACAAGCAATGACAAATTGTTATGCAATAGATTTTTTTCCTTATCCTAAAAAATCAAAATCACTTTTAACTGGCTCCTGCTTCATAAGGCAGTCTGAGTTTCAAATTACTGTATTCTACTTAAAGCATCTTTATGTTCTCAATTTGATACTTCAGAACTAGGAAAACTTGCATGTACACATTTTTTCTATTACCCCAATGCTACATCAAGGTTTGAATCAAAAGGAGTTATCTAACTGAGCCAATTTTAATTTATAAACACAGTTTAAAAAATATTTTTCATTGATATACAGATAATCAGAGAACACATGATAATTTTCATGGAGCAGAAACAAAGAGCAGAAATACATAGCAACTTTCACATGAAGTAGTTCAAGACCGTAGCTTCTTGTAAAAGTATTTTTGTCTCTCGGCTAAGGTTCAAATGAATCTCAAAGATGTAAACACATTTAATTTTATTATACTGAGGAGTGACCTCTGCTTTAAGGGCTGACTAAGGATAGCTCTTTCATGACATAACCAACTAATTTAACTGGAGAGCCATGGCAACCACCCACAGAATTCTCCCTCACCTTGGAGAGCTCCCTGCTTTACCATGGGGCCCCAGGGCACAGTTCTCAATGAACCTCGGTATCTGCCCGGCTAATGGTCATCTTGTTTCTTCAACAACGATTCATCACATAAATTATAAACAAGTTTAAATAATTTTCATGAGTTCCAAAAGCAGGGTTTGGGTTTTCTTATGAAGTGTCATTAAATTCATGTGTTACAAGTAAGTTACTCTAAAATTCATCTGTTCAAATAGAACAGTTAGCCCTATGGAGAGCATGATTTACCTTAATTTCCACTATCCAAACTGCCTACATTATGGAAAAATTAATCTCATGCCAAACGATTGACAGACATCCCATAATGTAAGGATAAAGAATAATTGTAATATAATGTGAAATAATTTGAGAAGCATACTCTGCTTTTTTAATCAAAAGTTTGAGTCAATATAGCCCCACATTCCCAAGTAATTTTATTTTTTTCAAGAGTGAAATGATATTTCAATGGACAAGAGTCCTAGCCTAAGTCAAAGGTGTCTTCATAACAATAAATCAAAAAACATGGATAGAATAGAGGAGTTAATCTGGTAACATATTTTCATTTCAATGATTTTAATCATGACTTAAAAGAAAAATTAAGATCTGCAATATCACAAAAATGGGAAATAGATTCCTATACAGTAAATTTCAGCAGTCCCCTCTGAAGGATGTAGCTATGCAGATGTAAATAAATGGGAACTTCTAAGGACATGCAAGTATGGTGTTGAGACTTGAATAAAAACATAGGTACTCATTCACGTGTTGGATCCCACATTATATTTATGCACGTCCTCCCTCCATTAAAGGTGTAATATCAAGATAGTAACTCCATTTTTAGAGTCAAACTTCTTGGTTTCTAGCACTTGAACGGACCATGGGTAATCATACTATTCTGGTTTAAATTTCTCAGTGGAGTGAACCTGGTTTAGTGTTCGGTCGTGTGGCTTTCACTACTGGTAAGGTAATTTTAACCAACAGGATAACTGATTGCTGAGAATCAGTTTATAGAATTGTACATAGTGTTTATTTTAAAATACTCTAAATAATCACATATATGTATTTTTAACTTTTCATCACAAAAACGGCTCCACAGACTTCAGTGCAACTACCTACAACATACAAAATTAATCATATTACAAGACTTCATAAACTAGGATCTGGGAATGTGCTAACAGACAGCTTCCTTGAACTGCTAATGCTTGTTGCAGACAACCAAAATGTAATTGCTAACTCTGAATTTTATTTCCATACCTTCTGTAAAACATACCTTCTGTAAAGCATGCCTGTAGTTCTGATGCTTTTTCTGGTTCAGTTTCAGTTTTTTCTTCTCCAAAGAGAGCCAAATTAACTGTACTTCCTTCAGATGAGCTGGAAAAGTTTAGCTTCTGAAAATAAAATTCAGTAACAGTTATATTTTGCTAATATTTACATTTTTAGAACTGTAATTAACTTTAAGCATGCAACACTGTGCACAATTAATAATAAGAACAACATTGGTCACCAGAAATACACACAAACATCCACACATTGCAGTCAATGCTGTTGAAATGTGCATAAATCATCCACTTCCTATCTAGAGATTGCAAGGCAATGTATCTTTTATGGAATTTCAGAATTTCAGATCTAAATATAGTACAGTGTCATCATTCACCAAAATTTACTACTACCAAGTAGATTTTCTGATACATATTGTATTTATTTTGCTTTCTACTATCAATTTCTTACTATAATTTCTCTTCCTAGATTTTAAACTAACACCAGTTACACTGTATGCTTTAAGACGATGTGTGTTGGTAGTTACTTTCATTAGAACAGTCTCCTCAAACCGAAGACAGTAAATCCTGACAGTAAAAAAACTAAACTGTGACCTGTCAGGGTTAAACAGTCCAAAGGACAAAACATAGTAGATTTTAAGGACTTGTTTTAATTCAGGGCCAATTATTCATAGTGTAAAAATAAAGGAAATGAATTATCAGTTCTTTCTCACTGGCATCTTAAACATCAGTATGATGTTGGCAAACATGAGTGGCAGACTAACCACTTCTGGCATATAGGACGTTTTATAAATAAAATTTGGTGACCTTCAACCACAGACAGAATCACAGAATGGTTAGAGTTGGAGGAAACTTAAAGATCATCTAGCTCCATGGCCCCTGCCATGAGCAGGGACACCTTTCAGTAGACTTGGATAATTTAGTTATTTTTCATTTTAAGATCATTCTTATGATCTAGATTGGAAAATGTTAAAGTAAAATCAGAATTAGTAAGAAACACCGTTTCAGATGTGAATTTGAACATTACTCTCAACAGATACATAAACCAAATTAAGTCTGCTCTAATTTAAGCCATAATTATCAGTACCACATGAACACTTTTTATGCCTTTTCATGTATACTGAGAAGTTTCAAAAAGGAAAAAGTATGATAAATACATTTCAACTGGCATTAATTTGCATTGTTTTTTTATAATGCACATATGTATTACATTGTGCTTTCTGAAACTACCCATTACTCTGGTACACATACCTGTACAGTTAACACCCAGAAAGAAAGGATCTTTTTGTTTTGTTTTAGTAATTAAAATTGTATAACTCACATTAATATGAAAAAATTACTACTAAAATAATAATTCTTCATTTATTTTTGATTTTTTAATCTGCATGTGTATTGCAAATATCCATAGTCTGGAGATTTTAAAGGAAGATACAGTGTCCTGTACACTTAATCTGGGTATGAGTACCAAACTAAATCAAAGCAGTTTTGGTCACAGCATTCTCCAGTGTTTTACAATGTTATTATTAAGAAGTAAATAACATCAGTAATGAATTCACACAACCAAATGTCTGTAGGGAATGATGTAAGCACACTCTGTAAAACAGCCTTGGTTTTGTAGAATTAACACCATTTTTTTCATTAATTTAGCTAGACTTGTACACTTAAGAGACATTTAAGATACAAGAGTAGACAAGTTACAGACACTATCCAATCAAGCCATATTTATACCTCAATTGCAAAATGTAAAAGGAAAAGATATTTTTTAAGTATTAAAAAAATATTTTTTGGCTATTTTTGTGAAAGAAGACAGGTAATTTTGTAAGAAAAAGTAACTCAGTGTTTTGCATTAACTTTCATTAAAAATGGTTCAATGGTATTGCCTCCTTTGCTGCTATTTTAGAAACTTATTATCTGGAACAGAACCCCCAGACTATTCACACTTAATGTAAACACCTCTCTTCATTTTTAGTAGCACTAATTTTAAAATATCACTATTCACAGCAAATGTTATTTCCTATCACTAATTCTACTGAACATAAGGGTAGCCCTATATACCTCCAATGTTTTATTAACATGCCGCTTTCATCATTCCATGGCATAGCACACACATTGCAGCAGTGGTGGGTAAACTGAAATAATGAATTTAATCATAAATCAAATTATTAATTTTAAAAAGCACACATTTTTAAGAGTAAGGAAGTTTTATGTCATATTGCTAATAAAAATGAAAACTGACATGAAGTACCCTGGATCATTTGAACTATAAGCTACTTAGTACACTCTCTGAGCAGATGACATGAAATCAAGTGAAAGAATACAGGGTTCTATGAATTAACAACATTAAAAGACAAACAAGCATAAACAGAGAAGAAGCTGGAAAGAATCAGATTGTTTTAAACATGAAGTTATACATCTCATTTAATAAATGGTAGAAGAATCAGGGATTAGAGAATTTGTTTCATTTTCAGTTAAGCAAGTTAATTTCCTTGACTCTTAAGGAATCAAATTAGAGGCTCAGTGATCTGTTTTGATATGAAGGACAGGTAGCCTGGTTCTCTCTCTTTTAACTACGGTGTAGGACATAATCCTGCACTTGAAAAGTTACAGATTTAATTAAATTGTTGTTCTCTTTCTAATGTGTGGTGCTCAAGGTATCAAGAAATATGATAGCATAGTAATGTGACAGTACAAAGCAACAAGCATAGAAGATTTTCCTGTTCTAATTAAAAATTCAGTCAGTTTTTTTTTGCTGTGTACAAAGTTTACAGAGTTCTAACTGATTCCCTCCAGGAACAGGACTTTTAGGAAAGACAGAAATGCTCATCTTTCACCTTCCAGGGCACTTAGCTGCTGTTCAATGTTTACCAAGCCAAGGTAAAAAGGCCTCAATGTATTGAATGGGTCAACTCAGATACTCAAAAGTGGATTAGCTGACTTGACATTTGCAAATCAACAGCTAAAACATTTTTGTTAGAGAAAACTTGCTCAATATAATACCTTTTTTCTTTCTGGTTGCTGGCAGGGAAATGCTATTCAGGCTTTGGATGCATAAATTTTTTTCAATACAAATATCTGTTGTACTGTTATAAAGCCACAATTCGGAGCTCATGATCTTTCTTTTTTTTCCTGAAGCAGTATGATGGCACAAATACTTGCAAGAACAATGTTACTACTGTAATTGTTCCACTTAGGGTTGCTTGAGGTAATTAGTAAAGGGTCAATCTTTAGCAAGCATCATCTTAAAAATAATAAATGAAAGTGTACACAAAATTGCAGATTATGACTGTAAAGAAAGCTCTGTAAAGGAGCTAATAATAAGCAGGCCACTGATCATTCATATGGTTCACCCTACTGTGCATTAAACTTATAAGTCTCTCACATTTTGCTATTCAAATAGTAAAGGAATCTCTGGTATTTTCCCAACCTCCCAAACAAAGCACAAATGTACCAGCAATATAACTGTTGGTACGAAGAATAACAAGGAAATTTCGCCTTCTGTAATTAAAATAAACAACCTACACAAACCCACAGTAAGACTGTGCTGCACATTCTGATCTTCTCATTTACCAAGGATCTCTCTCTCTTTTTGTTTCTTTATAATTTAAAATTTAAAGACTGAGTGTCTTTTTGCTGGAGAAGGATGTAAAATGCAGAAAAACATGAAAGACAATCGCTGATAACAGCACTTCGGAGAGGAAGTTCAGGAACCTCTTAGAAAAAGAGGGTTCAAAAATATTACTACATAGGAAGAAAACAGAAAATCTTAGCACACCTGCGTTAGGCCATTTATATTCCAGCAACTGAATATATTCCTGTTTAATCAAATCTATTTTCAGCAGAAAACACTTCTTCAATAAAAAAAAATAAATCTCATCTTTACATTTAGTCTTAACTATTAATTAAATAAAGCACATTTTTGTAATCATCATCCTTACTACAACTTATCACTGAATATGGTACTTTTCAGTGTAAGCACAGTTGGTAAAGTAACTTTTACTGAGATGTTTTTATTTCTCTTCATTTTTTGTATTTATCTTTCTGAAAGAATAAAAGCAAGTAAGTCTATAAATAAGGCTTGCAAATTATTTACCTTTTAAAGAAACCAGAAGTATTGTCCATATAAAATATTTTTTTTCAACAAACTAAACCCTACCTCTCCCACTCCATGCAGCTTAAAAAAAAAAGGCACGTATATCTGTTACAAGAAAGCACATCACCTTATTATGCAAGGAATGTTACAGTAAGGCAATGTGACATCCAAATGAAAAAGATTCAAATATTTTTCAGTTGAAGGATTACAAGCCCCTGGTTTACCGTTTTCCATGCCCTTCTACACCTGTCCAGATTCACAACAGCAGAAGTCTGAAGCAGGAACAGTGTCGCATAAACCAGATCCACCAATTCAGAATCATACCCCTGTACTTCAGACCAGTATGATGAAATACTACACATTCTACTCTCCCCTACTTAAGTGTCTTTCCTAAAATGTTTTAGAAATGTTTTGTAAAGATGTTTTTCTATTCCACCTTTCTGAATAGCTTACAGGCCCCCTGGGCACAAAAGTGAGACCTGAAATATTTCCAATGTATAATGCAGGGCAAAAGAATACATGAAAGATAGTGCAGGAGTCCGCAACAAAACCACATGAACCAAATTTGTATTTGAAAAAGGAATACCTCGATGACCCCTAGATGGCAAAGAGCAGAACTACCCAGTTATTCAGAAGAGATCATCAGGAACAGAAACCATATGTATTTGTACAATTAAGGTATATTTTACAGTTCTTGAGTTCCTGAGTTTGGAGATTTGAGAGGGTGCTAGTCTCTTTAATGATGGCCTTAATTTTAGCTTTACCCTGCATTTTTCTAATTTTATATTTCTTTCTTGTTTGAACTTCTTTACTTACAGCGTTTTAAAACACACAGATTTATTTAGACACCTACATAGAATTTTAGCCTGAAACTATGTTTTATGTCTGTCTTTCTAAAAAATAAAGCGAATAGATTGAGTTCACAATGAAATAATTATTTATGATAAAGAACAAAGCTGATATAAATGAATCTCTAACTTCCAATCTTACAGACACACATAAACTTCATGAATAGAATGTAACTACATTATTGCATCCATATTCAAAGAGACTATGCATATTTATAAAGAAGATATGTTTGTTTCCAGGAATGTATCTTTCATCCTATATTTTAGCTTCTCTTATATGAGAAAATTGGAATGTAAATTACACAAATATTGTAAACAAACACAAGACAATTTATACAAAAATATATAAATATTTTAGCATACAAGTAATCATATATATGAAATATTACAAAGGCATTGGTCAAATGAACATGATCAGAAAAATGTTCACAGTTACATGACAGCTAAAAGCATGGTTCAACAGATGAACAAAAGTAGTCAAGTGAATATTACCTTTCCGTTTCCATAAAAGCACAGGCTGTTAAGCTCTTTTAAACTTGAACAGTCTTGACGCTTACTAACTTAGTTAACAATAATAAAAACTTACAAAGCATGCAGGTTATGCCACAGAAGTAGTACAGAAAATACCAAAGATGTAATGCGGAGAGCAGAACACGTTGGGGTTGCCCTCAACCATGCTGTGACATTAGTCATGAGACTCAGGTTACAGAGTGCCTGTGAATGTTTCCACTACATTGCAATGGATGGGGGGAAATATATTGTAGCTGCGTAGCATGCAGGCCAATCGATCTCAAGAGTGATCATATATGTATGATTTGTTTAGGTAACCTGTGTAAACGTGCTGACACGTTGCTCTGCCTGGTTAAAAAGCACCAGATCTGCATTCTTGACTGATCCAGCTTGATTTTACCCCTGTGAGAAGTAAGAATTGTATGCAACGAAGTTAAAACATGGTACCCTTTAGGTTGCTTGAGTTCTGGAAACAGCAGAAGTATGGATTCCTACTTACTTAAAAAGATGATTTCTAGGTGTCATACATTTCCAAAATATAACATTTATAGCTCTTGCTTTGTCAATTAGAGTTTTAAGCATATCCAAAGCCATACTGAAAGAGGTAAGATTAGCAGAATATCTCAAGCTCATAGATGTATATTGGACTTGGGCCTCAACCTAAAAAAGGAAATGCCACAAACAGCCCTCCCCCAAAATGCCTACTACCCTTCACCCCCCTCCCCTCAAATAACCCAAAAGCAAAAAGACAGACAGATGTACCCATACTATGTATATTACAGTTCTAAGCATCCTCTAAATGACAGCAATTAGACCTTTAAAGTAACAGAAATATATTTTGCTTTTCATTTCGTTTTCAAGGTTATTCCTGGTCTTTACTAGATGTTAAATACATATCTAGGATACACCTTCAGAAAGCACCTGCAGGCAAAACAACCCAAAAATAAAATAAAATATATCATACCAGGTCAAACACAAAAACTTCTGGGTAAGCAATTTTTTCCAGCATCAATAGCTGTTTCAAGTGCATGGCTTTAAAAAAAAAAAAAAGTTTCAAATACTTTCAGGTTCATTATGGATTTTAACAGATATATAGCAATTTAAAAATGAAAACCCATGCCTAGCAATAAACCTGCAATTTTCTCAAGTACCTCACACCTTTTATAAATCTTCTGCAATATACCCAATCTTAGGTCTCGCTAATGATTTCTCCAAGGCTAATCAAATAATGCAGCTATCTAAAAACTCCAATATAAACTGCTCCCATTTAAAGGGAAAGTCTGAAAGAAAGAGCTGAAATAATCTACAAAATGAAAGATGTTTTTCATACTGACTATGAACCGGTATGCATGAAATGTTTTTTTGTTGTTAATTTACTTTTCTCCTACGGTTTTCTTTCAACTATGCCAATCCAAATCCGAGTGGGTTAAAATTAATACTAGATAGTAGTGTCTTATAAACAGTTAAAACTGATATTTAATCTTAAATATCAGAGTGAGAAGGCATGGAATTTGTTACCCAATTCTTAAATATAAAGTTGGGAAGAATCAGGTGTCCTCAATTGCTGGGTAATTTCCAGGTAAGGGTTAGATTTAAGACAGTTATCAGAGAACAAGTAAATTACCTGGATTAATCAGATGCTCCTTCCATAAAACCAAGTATTGTTTGCTTTACTTTTAAGAGGCCTCTTCGTAATCAGGCCAATATAATACATGGGGTTACAGAATTTCCAAAAAGTACATGGAACAAGTCAAGTGTCAGGAAATGAGCTGCTGACATAATAAATGAGCATAATATGACTGAACACTGCACTTTACAATAAAAGAAACACCTGAAGAGTCATCTCACTATATCTTTCAAATTTCAGTATTAATTCAACTAGACTTTGCTAGAACAAACTTATTTTCTAGAATTTGGAGAGAATAAGGGAAAATTCATTGCTAGTTCATAACAAAACAACCAAAACCTAAAAAGCCCACATCCAACTAAATAAATAAATAAAAAAACCCCACCAACCCCAAGCTCCAAAAGAAAACAATCCAGACAAAGGAAACCAGGCTGGAGTGCAGCTGTCTGCACAAGCAGTGCAGGGACACTCCATTAATGTCCCTGTGTCTTCAGGTGCCAGTGGTATTTATACCAGAAAGAGTCTCCATTGGAGCCACAGCAATCTGCCTTTTCAGTGTTTCTCAGGATCCTGCTGAAATCCAGCTTCCCCCTGAATTTGCTTCCCCCTCAGACTGCAGCTGGGACAAACGACTACTTACCAAAAGCTGACCCAGTTCAAGGTCAGGCAGTTGTCTTTGAAGTGACTAGTTCAAAACACTCACAAACAAGCAAGAAATTAATATTTTTTCACTCAGTAATTCTATTATTTCTCATTATTTTTATTATTCTCATTAATTTTTTTCTGTATTGACATAAAATACTGACATTGTGCCCTTGGCTTTCTCCCACCATTTTAACCTCAGAACTCAAACCCTATTGTTATTGCTCTCATTAGCCAAAGTTAGCATCTCTGTTAAATTATCCAGGACAAATAATGTTGATTTATGTAGAATTCAGTGAGCATTAAAAATCAGATGCAAAGGGTATTAATACTCCTTATTAATAACTCCTCTAATCTTTTTAAAAAGCAATTCACTTTTATCTTTACTTTACAGAAATAGTATTATTACATACAAAACTCCCGTATCTTTGATCTGTTTATTCTGTATATAAATACTAGTTTTTCTATCAAACTGAAAATTTGGAATAGCTTGTTTTTCAAAACCCTTTTTTAAATGGGTGCATATATGTTTATATAGTTCTGCCTGGATTTCTTGCTTTCTTTAGTTCCACTTTCCTGCTTTAGTTTATTTACTCTTGGTACAGTCCAGTAATCTCAAACCACAATTAATTCCTATTCCTAAGGAGGAAGAACCACACTGTGGAGGAATGCAATTGGTATAATTCATCTATACATAATATAAAACATTTCAATCTTACCTCCTTGCTACCTTCCTCCAAATCTGAGTCACTGCTAAACTCTTCTGTATTTAGATGTTCAAAATCTGATTCTCCAACAGCTATTGGTACTGTAACAGTAAGGCTTGGGTTGTTAATAAATGATGTATAATCACTGCCACCTATAACAGTGGCCACTCCATTCTCATTTTTGTGGTGTTTTGTATCTATCCTTATTTCAGCGATGGTACAGTTGGAAATGCAGTGGTCTCTCTCATCATTCAACTGATCTGTTGCTGGTCTTTGATTTACAACAGCTGGTTTCCCCCAACAAGTCTTATGGACACATTCACTTGCTTTTTTCTTCACATAATCTATTCCTTTCTGAATTCTTCCAACAGCAATCTGTAAGTTGTTCATTTCATTATCATCCTCTGTAGGTGAAAGGCTGTCTGAACTAAATGAACTCAGCAGCAAGGCCAGAAAAAGGTTCAGTACCTAAAAAAAAAAAAAAAGACAGATGATACAGCTGGATTTTCTCACTTAATTTTTTTATTCACATGCCTCTCTTCTAGCACCCATTATTAACTTAGACTTCATGTTTTCCTTTGCTGCATACAATTCCAGAAATTACAACGTAAATAAAATTCAAATACAATTTAAGCACACTACATGTGCCCTATAGCCCAGTGCAGGGTTCTTTTGTTGTTTTGCATTCCTGTATGACTATGAAGATTCTTGTAAATTCTTTTTCTGCTTGTGTTTATAGAAGGTTAGAAATTAATGATTCTTTGCTACTGGCTGAACAGATCCAAAATGTCTACTTCTCTGGCACAGGGAAGCACTCTGCAACACAAGATCAGAGCTGATCTGTGCAGAAAACAGCCTTCTTAACCACTGGTCCAAACTCACATAAATATTTTGCTGTATGCAACTTAAAAAACATAAAGCACACTCCACTTCCTAACCGCCTTTTCATCATGTCATCCTCTTCCCATGGCAAGACAAAACAAGACAAAAGAGATATTGGTTATACAAGCCCAGAGTTAAACAGGAGCTCAAATGATACTAGGATAGCCAAAGCAGCAAGTACCAGCTCTTAAAGTCTTCATATCACCTCTTCTATGCAGCTCTGAAGACAAAAGGGTAAACTGTATGTTGGGAATACAGAAAGACAACTGGATGACATAGTGCTGAATATACAGCAGAGATTGTCTACTCATGTAAGAAATTCTACTAGAACTATGGTATAAAGAAAGAATACAGTAAATACTGCTGAAAAATTCAGAGATGGATACTTCATTCCAGAAAGTTCTATCATTTGGTTTAGAAAACTAATTAAGGAGGATGGGTTTTTTTGGTGAAACAATATCACAGTTCTCTGAATTATAAGACAGTAGATTTCTAGAAAATCCTGGAACAAGTGGCTGTGCATGACTGGTTTAAAGATAATTAGCTAGTTCATGTTGTTACAAATTTTATTCCTAAGGAATGCCTGCAGGATAGCTATTTAAAATCTTTTTTGCTATTAACAGTTGCCTAAAGAAAAGATGTAGAATAATAGAGGAAGACTCAGTAGGCAATGAGAAAAGCAAAGCAAAAATCGGAGCAATGAAGACCTCAAACATTGGTGAGTTAATAAATATAAAACTTACTTTTAAAGACAAATTTATACATGGTAATGTAAAAACCAATACAGATCTGATACTTCTCTCCAAAAGATAAAAGAAAAAAAGATATCATACAGAATGCTTAAGAAGTGTCTACGGAAAGCACCTAAGAAATTGGAAGCAAAAAGGTAAAGAGGTGAAAGAAAACGTGAAGTATTTGAATCCATTTTTTCTGCAGAACTTCTGTCTTCCGATCCAAGTTTCCTTACCCCATTTGTGTAGAAGATTGGGTGTGCAGCAAGCAGGGCTCAAAACAGCTTAAATTTCAGAGTCTAAGAATGTTAGAGATGTCTTCTAGACAGCAGAGAGCTGAAGAAGTTTAAAAAAAAAAAAGCAAAAAACCCTGGCTACGTGTGCTTGGAAGTGATGCCTCAATCAGTTAGGAAGAAAAGGTCCTGCTATGTTTCTTTGCAAAGAGCAAACTACCATTCTGGGAGCATAACATCTGGGGTGCCTCCACTCTTCTCTATCTAGGAGTAGTCCACAAAAACCTGAACACCTGAACACATGATGCTTCTCTCTCTCACCCATATTCTCTGAATTACACTCTAGACCCCTGACGGGCCCCATCCTCCAAACTAAGGATTCTACATAGGATCAGAAATCTAATGAACAAAAAAATATTTCAGAACACATACTTGTAACAAATTCAAAATAATAAAAAACATATTTAAATAACACATTTAATAGTACTTAAAAACTTCTTACTGGTTCTGTTACCATTCTATCTCTAAATGAACTCTCAAATTATTTTGGCTACATACCACTAGGTTTCCAATCACCATGACCATCATGAAGACTGTAAGGCACATGGGTTGGCCTGCAACCTCCATGCAGTCCCACATTGTTTCTATCCATTCTCCACAAAGCACTCTGAATACAATCAAGAAAGAGTGGAAAAAAGTCATGCATGTGCCAGCGTGGAAGCACACAGTCACTGGAGATCTTGCAGACACATTCCTTGTAGCTTTTCCCAAACAGCTGCATCCCAACCACAGCGAAAATGAAGACAATGATGGCCAGCACCAGGGTCAGGTTTCCCAGAGCCCCCACAGAATTGCCAATAATCTTAATAAGCATATTTAGTGTTGGCCAAGATTTCGCCAATTTGAAAACTCGCAACTGAAAAACAAAAATACAGAAATGTTATTTGCAGTAATAATAAAAATGCTATAGAAATAAACAAATTATGAACCAGTGACTCTCAGCAATAAAAAAGAAACTTCAACATGATTCCGAGAACTATAACTCAGACAGAAACAGGAGCTGCATAAAACCCACACTTTAAACCTTAATAAATTTTAGACTTTGTCTTTTCTTTGTGTAGTATATCTGTATTCTTTTCTACATGAAATAAAGAGCACACTGGCTGAATTTATTTGAATAGTGAATTCTGAACATGGCATATGTCTCAAGCATTATGTGCAGAAACAAAATCCCAATAAAGTTTAACAGCATTCTACTGAAGGAAAATAAAGAATTCTGAAATCCTCTAAGAATGGAACCTTCCAAACTAATACTGCTTCCAACAAATTTAAAAAGGATCAAACAGATCCACAGTCTGGAAATAAAAGCCAAACACAAGCCTTAATTCAACCATATCATCTTATGAAAGGGGAAAAGAATAATTCCTACTCTTTCTTACATATAAACCATGCAAAATAAAAAGGTATTAAATATTTATTGTTTTCAGATAAAAGAAAAATGAAAATGCAAAATGGCAAGAGAAAGATTGTCTCATCGTTAATTTCTTATTTTTTTTTTAAAAAAAAAGAAGAAATGGGTTTTTTTAATAAAAGAAAGCATTTATTTTTTTCCAAGGAGGAAAAGAAAAATCAATCTATTTTAAAAACACGTGAATTTTATAATTCCTGCATTTCAAAATAACATTTCTAGCCTTTTTGCAATTTCCAGATATGGAAGTAGACAGAAGACTACACATGAATTCTTGATCACAGAAGTGTCAGAGTTCGAAGGGACCTCTAAAGATCATCTAGTCCAACTCCATGTTTTATTTATTTATATATCTCAATATGCACTAAATAAATGGTACACTTCACTGTGCTTTACCCATCTATGTTAAACAATAGAAATAAAACTACAGTTTCTCCCTTGAAATAATACTTAGTTGCTTCTGAACCTAGAGGCATGCACTATTCAGAGAACATAATTTTACAAAACAACGTTGCAGAGATATCCTGTGATGCTTCACCAAAAATACACATATTACTAAAAAGTGCCTTATTTACATGAGTACAGTTAAAATACAAACATAATGCATTACCTAATGAGTGTATATTATTATCAGGAATTTATTTACCAATCTGAATGATCGGAGAACAGATAATCCGTCCACGCTTGACAGAAAAAGCTCCACCACACTAAGGGTAACTATAAAACTATCAAAAATATTCCAGCCAAACTGGAAATAATAAAAAGGATGCATGGCAATTATCTTGAGAACCATTTCCGCTGCAAAAATTCCAGTAAAAACCTGAAGGAAGAACATTTATTGTTACTTTATGGATGAGCACAAGTAAGTTGAACCACCAGACAAAGAATAGTGTAACAAGCCTCTTACAGAAGGGTGTCATTTAGGAAAATTATCATAAGCTGATCGTTACAAAGATAAGTGGCAACATCAAAATCAGCTGCAGCATAACTCCGTTAACTTCAGTTAAAACTGAGATACATTTAGTGACTGGTGAAGAATAAACTATTCTTAACAGGCCTCCTGTTTGCTCCTTATACCTGCCATCCATCTAATTAAAGCGATTTTCCTCAGCAAGACAGTAACAGTTGTTCTTGCCATGATAGAAACTGCTTTAACAAAGGTGTGTGAGAAAATACAAACTGGTCAGAAATTAGAGAGTGATGTGCTATTAAATGAAGTCTTCATGAGAACTCACAGATACAGTAAGTATATCTTTTCTCCCTAGCTGCTGAAAAAAAGGCAAATTATGCCAAAGCTCACATTTGGAGGAAAACTCCTTTCTGCCTCTGATGCCTTCTGAAGCAGAAAGCAAACAACGACTCTGAAAAGGGACTAAACTCACTGTATTTACTGTCTATGTATGACCACCAGTGTCTACAGAACTGCATAATTTACTACCTTCTACTAGAAAGGTAATAAATAAACCTCTAAAAATATAGGAGCATTTGACGCTACACTGTTCAAAAA